>JASUUJ010000228.1:0-83449 GCA_030449895.1 Citrus mangshanensis | reverse complement strand
GTTGTACTTCGTTCAGTTACATGTACTGAAGTTGGCCAGCCCTCTCCCCCAAGGCTACTCGCCCACGTTTTGGGCATTTTTGCGGCGGGCGAACTTGGGGCGGGACCTTGGGGGCTTATTTTGGGTGCGTGTGCCCGCAGCCTGGCCCAGCACCACGGTGTGCGCTGTGAAATCTCGCCTATTCCGAGTCCGGCGAATGAGTTGTAGCCCACTACCCCCAGGCCTCAGCCACCCGTTTAGGCATTTTGCTTTGACGAACAGGGATGGCACAGCCCCAGGGAGCTTATTTTGGGCGCAGTTGGGCCAGCAGCTATTTGGCTCACGGGCGCTCGCAAGGCTGCGCCCCATTCAGTCCGGCGGACCAAGTTGCCAGCCCCTCCCAAGGCTATAGCCCACCCGTTCTTTGGGCATTTTACGTGGACCCGAACTTAGGGGCCCAGGACCTTCGGGGACGCTATTTTTTACGCGGCTGTATCTTGGCGTATTTTGGCTACGGAGCGCTCGCAAAGTCTCACCCCATTCCGAGTCAGGCGGGCTGAGAGTTGGCCAGCCCCCTCCCCCAAGGCTGTGGCCACCGTTCTTTGGGCATTTCTGCGAGGCGGACGAACTTGGGGCCAGGACCTTCGGGAGCTTATTTTTTGGTGTTGTGCCGCGGCTATTTTGGCACACGGTGAGTGCTCATAGTCTCGCCATATTCAGTCCGGCGGGCAGTTAGCCTTCCCCCAAGGCTATAGCCCACCCGTTTAGGCATTTTTGCGTTAAACCCAGGCAACAGGGCGGCCTTCGAGGGCTTATTTTGAGCCACTGGCTGGAGTGCGGCCTATTTTAGTACCACGAGAGGCACTCGCAAAGTCTCGTCCATTCCAGTCAGCGGACTAAGTTTGCCAGCCCCTCCCCCAAGGCTATAGCCCCTCATTTTGGGCATTTTGTTGGACAGACTTAGGGGCCAGGACCTTCGGGCGCTTATTTTTGGAGCCTTGGCTGTGCCCTAAGGCCAATTTTTGGCACCGCGGAGGCGCTCGTAGTCGCCCATTCCGAGTCCGAGGCGGACGAGGTTGGCCAGCCCCTCCCCCAGAGTGTAGCCCACCCGTTTTTAGGCATTTTGCGGGCGGACGAACATGGGGACTGGACGCCCGGGCACTTATTTTAGTGAGGCTGTGCCGCTGACCTATTTTGGCACACGGAGGCGCTGCAAAGTCTCGCCCCATTCGAGTCAGGCGGACAGAAGTTGGCCAGCCCCCTCCCCAGAAGTGTGTGCGCCCGTTTTTAGGCATTTTGCGGCGAGATAATTTATGGGGACTGGACATGGGCACTTAATGCACTGGTAGAGGCTGTGCGCGATTCTTTGGCACACGGAGGCGCTGCTCAAAGTCTGTCCCGTTCAGGAGTCCCGGCGGACGAGTTGGCAGCCCCTCCCCAAGGCTATAGCCCACCCCAGTTTTTGGGCATTTTTAATTCAGCAGACTTGGGAATGGCACAACACAGGGTCCTATTTTTTGGGCACGGCTGAGTCCGCTGACCTATTTTAGTACACGGGCGCTCGCAAAGTCTGCGTCCATTCAAGTCCAGCTGGACAGAGTTGTCGCCCCTCCTCTCAGGCTATAGCCCACCGTTTTAGGCATTTTTGCGCGGACGAACTTGGGGCCAGGACCTCCAGGGCTTATTTTTGGGCGTGGCTGTGCCACGGCGGCTATTTTGGCACCACGGAGCGCTCGTAAATTCTAAGCCCCTTTGAGTCCGCGAATGATTAATGACCCTGAGCTATAGCCGTTTTTAGGTATTTTTGCGTCACAGCGAACTTGGTAGGGACCGGGCTTTATTTTGGGGCGCGGCTGTACGCGGCCTGTGCCCCCAGCACCACGGGGGGTGCTGTGATCTCTCGCCGTTGAGTCCGGCGGACCCGAAGTTGGCCAACCCACTCCCCCGAGGCTATAGCCCACCGTTTTAGGGCATTTTACGGCGATGAACTTGAGGACAGGACCTTCGGAGCTTATTTTGGGCGCAGCTGTACCCTTGGCCTATTTTTTTGGTACGGAGGTGCTGCATGTAATGTCGCCCCATTCAAGTCCGAGCGGACAAAGTTGGCCAGCCCCTCCCCGAGAGCTATAGCCCGCCGTTTTAGGCTTTTTGGCGAGACGAAGTTGGGGATGGGACCTTCGAGAGTTATTTTTGGGTGCAGCTGCCTTGGCCTATTTTTGGTACACGGAGGCGGCTCGCAGCATGCTCGCCCCATTAGAGTCCGGCGGACAAAGTTAGCCAGCCCTCCCAGGCTATAGCCGCCCGTTTTGGGCTTTTTGCGAGCGGGCCGAACTTGGGCGGGACCTTGAGGCTTATTTTGGGCGCAGCTGTGCCATAGCCTAGCCCAGCACCTGGGGCGCTGTAAAGTCTCGCCCCATTAGTCAGCGGACGAGTTGGCCAGCCCCACTCCCCAATTTCTGCTTGACCCGTTTTTAGGCTTTGCGAGGCGGACGGGCAGGAGGTGGGACGTCGGGGGACTTATTATTGGGTGCGTCTCTGGCCTCGGCTTGGCTTTTGGCACGGAGGGTGCACAAGCAAGTCTCGGCCCATTCCAGGAGTTCGGCGGACAGAGATTGGCTGTCCCCTCTCCCCCAGCTATAACCCACCCATTTTGGGCATTTTGCGGCGGACGAACTTGGGGGCGGGACCTTCGGGGGCTTATTTTGCGTGCTGACTGTGTCGCCGCCCTAGCCCCACCAGCACACCCGAGGGGTGCTCATTAATTCCTCGTCCCATTCCGCGTTCGGCGGACAGAGTTGGCTCAGCCCCTCCCCCAAGGCTATAGCCCACCCATTTTTGGGCATTTTGCCGGAGACGAACCCAGGGCGGGACCTTGGGGGCTTATTTTTGGAGTGCAGCTGTACCCGCGGCTATTTTTGGCACACGGAGCGCTGCGAAGTCTCGCCCATTCCGAGAGTCCGGCGGAGGTTAGCCCATCCCCGCCCCAGAGAGCTATCAGCCACCGTTTTTGGGCAATTTTAGGCGGACGTGCCAGACGGGACCTTGAGAGGCTGGCCCTGGCGCACGGATGGCGCTACTTGAAGTCTCACCCCATTCCGAGTCCGGCGGACGAGAGTTAGCCATCCTCCCCAGGTATAGCCCACCCGTTTTTGAGGCATTTTGCAGGCCCGGACGGGCAGGACGGGACCTTCGGGAGCCATTTTTGGTAGCGACTGTTCCCACATGACCTATTTTTGCCACACGGAGGGCACTGTAGAAGTCTGCGCCCAATTCCAGTCCGGCTGACGAAAGTTGTGGCCTCCCCCAGGCTATAGCCCGCCGTTTTGGGCATTTTGTGGCGGATGAACTTGGGACGGGACCTTCGGGGACTTATTTTGGGTGTGGCTGTGTCCGTGGCCTATTTTTGCCACCACGGAGCGCTCGCAAGTCTCACCCCCATTCCGAGTCCGAGGCGGACGAAGTGGGCCAACCCTCCCAAGTCTATAGCCACCCGTTTTTGGGCATTTTGCGGCCCACGGACTAGCAGGACGGGACAGCGGGGCTTATTTTTTGGCGCGGCTGAGCCACCTTCTCTTCGCACACGGAGAGGTGCTCAAAGTCGCCCATTCCGAGTCGAGGCGGGCCAGTGGCCATCCCTCCCCCAGGCTACCAGCCCACCACGTTTTTAGGCATTTTTGCGGAGGACGAACTTGGGGGCCAGGGTATCGGGGCTTATTTTTAGGTGCGGCTGTGCCCGGCTGGCCCACAGCACGAGGCGCGCTCGCAAATCGGCCATTCCGGGTGCGGCGGGCGAAGTTGGCCAGCCCTACCCCCAGGCTATAGTCCACCCGTTTTGGGCATAGTGCGACGGACGAACTTGGGAAGGGACCTTAGAGCTTATTTTGGCGCGTCTGTGCCGCGGCTATTTTGGCACACGGAGCGCTGCAAGTCTGCCCATTCCGAGTCCGAGGCGGATGAAGTTGGCCAGCCCCTCCCCCAAGGCTATAGTCCACCGTTTTTGGGGCATGTTACGGCGGACAAACTGGGAAGGGACCTTTGGGGACTTATTTTTGGGGCGTCTGTGGCTGCGGCCTAGTTTTGGCACACGGAGGCGCTCGCAAGTCTCGCCCCATTCGAGTCCGGTGGGCCAGTTGGCCATCCCCCTCCCCCAAGGCTATAGCCCACTCTGTGCCCAGCGGCCCTGTGCCACCGGCACACGGAGGTGCTCGCAAGAATCTCGCACATTAGAGTCAGGACGGTTGGCCAACCCCCTCCCCAAGGCTATAGCCCACCCATTTTTGGTCATTTTGGCGGAGCGTACTTAGGATGGACCTTCGAGGGGCTATTTTTGGCGCCACGGATGGCGCTCGCAAGTCTCACCCCATTAGAGTCCGGCGGGTTGGTCAGCCATCCCTCCCCCAGGTATAGCCCACCCGTTTTTAGGCATTTTTCGCGCGGGACGAACTTGGGGCCAGGACCTTGAGGCCATTTTGGGCGACTGTTACATGGTTGTACTTCGTTACGTATTGCGCTGCAACGCTGCTGAGAGTGCGCGATTCCGAGTCCGGCTGGCGAAGTTAGCCAACCCCTCCCAAGGCTATAGCCCACCCGTTTTTAGGCATTTTGTAGGCGGATATGGAACTTGGGACGGGACATCTAGGATATTTTGGGCGTGGCTGTGTCCGTAGCTATTTTTGCCATGGAGGCGCTCGCAAGTCTCACCCCATTCCGAGTCCGGCTGGACAGAGTGGGCCAGCCCACCTCCCCCAAGTCTATGGCCACCCGTTTTTGGGCATTTTGAAATGGACTAACTTAGGGGACGGGACCTTCGGGGGCTTATTTTTGGGGCGCGTGAGCGCGGCTATATTTCCGCACACGGAAGGTGCTCACAAGTCTCGCCCCATTCGATCAGGCGGACGAATGTGTCCCCTCCCCCAAGGCTGCGCCCACCCCGTTTTTCAGCGTTTTGCGGAGGACGAACATGGGGACGGGACCTTCGGGCACTTATTTTGGGTGCGGCTGTGCCCGTGCTATTTTGCTGCACGGAGGCGCTCGCAAAGTCTCGGCCCATTCCGAGTCCGTGAGCGGGCCGAGTTGGCCAACCCCTCCCCCAAGGCTATAGTCCACCGTTTTTGGGCATATTTGCAGGCGGAGGAACTTGGGAAATGACCTTCGGGGGCTTATTTTTGGGTGCGTCTGTGCCGCGGCCTATTTTACGGCACCACGTAGAGGCGCTCGCAAGTCTCGCCCCATTCGAGTCCGGCCGGACAGGAAGTTAGCCATCCCCCTCCCCCAAGGCTATAGCCAGCACCCGTTTTGGGCATTTTGCGGAGGACGAACTTGGAGGCCCAAGGACCCGGGGCTTATTTTTTGGGCGCGGCTGTGCCACGGCCTATTTTGGCACACGGAGGCGCTCGCAAAGTCTCGGCCCATTCGGGTGCGAGGCGGACAGAGATTGGCCAGCCCCTACCCCCGAGGCTATAGTCCACCCATTTTTTGGGCATAATTGCGGCGGACGAACTTGGGGAAGGGACCTTCGGGGGCTTATTTTTGGGCGCGTCTTGTGCATGACCGCGGCCTATTGGCACACGGAGCGCTCGCAAAGTCTCGCCCCATTCGGAGTCAGCGGATGAAGTTGGCCAGCCCCTCCCCCAAGGCTATAGTCCACCCGTTTTTGGGCATATTTGCGGGTTGGACGAACCTGGGAAGGACATGAGGACTTATTTTGGGGGCGTCTGTGGCATGCGGCCTAGTTTTGGCACACGGAGCGCTCGCAAAGTCGCCCCATTCCGAGTCAATGAGACGAAGTTGGCCATCCCCTCCCCCCAAGGCTATAGCCCACGCTTTGCAAGCGGCCTATTTTTGGCACACGGATGGTGCTCGCAAACTCTCACCCCAATACGAGTCCGGCGGACGAGAGTTGTGCCCTCCCCAAGGCTATAGCCCACCCGTTTTGGTCATTTTCACGGCGGACCCGAACTTGGGATGGGACCTCCAGGGGGCTTATTTTTGGGCGCGGCTGTGCCCGCAGCCTGGTTTGGTACACGGGCGCTGCGCAAAGTCTCGCCCCATTCGAGTTCGAGTGGACCGAAGCTGGCCATCCCTCCCCCAAGGGCTCACCAGCCCACCCGTTTTTGGGCATTTTGCGTGGGACGAACATGGGGACTGGACCTTCGGGGGCTTATTTTTGGGTGCGGCTGTGCCCACGGCTATTTTTAGCACACGTAGGCGCTGTAAAGTCTCGCCCCATTCTGAGTCCGGCGGACGAGTTGGTCAGCCCCTCCCCCAAGGCTATAGCCCACCCGTTTTGGGCATATTTGCGGCGGAGGAACTTGGGGAGGGACCTTCGGGGGCTTATTTTTGGCGCGGCTGTGCCCACGGCTATTGGCACCACGGAGAGCGCTCGTAAAGTCTCGTCCCATTCCGAGTACGGCGGGACCGGGAAGTCTTCAGCCCCTCCCCCAAGGATATAGCCCACCCGTTTTTGGGCATTTTGCGAGGCCCGAACTTGGGGACAGGACCTTCAGGGGCTTATTTTTGGGGCGCAGCTGTGCCCCGGCCCTATTTTGGCACACGGAGGCGCTGCAAAGTCTCGGCCCATTCAGTCACGGCGGCGAGTTGGCCAGCCCCTACCCCCAGGCTATAGCCCACCTTCGTTTTTGGGCATTTTCACGGAGGGCCCGAACTTGGGGCAGGACCTTCGGGGCTTATTTTGGGCGCGGCTGTGCCGCGGCCTATTTTTTAGCACACGGAGGCGATCGCAAAGTATTACCCAATTCCGAGTCCGGCGTGGACGAAGTTGGCCAACCCTCCCAGGCTAAAGCCCACCCGTTTTTGGGCATTTTCACAGGCGGACGAACTTGGGAGGACGGGACCTTGAGCCTGTTTTTGGGCGCGACTGTGCCCTGACCTATTTTGGCACAGGAGCTGCGCAGAAGTCTCACCCCGTCGAGTCCGGCGGACAGTTGGTATCCCTCCCCCAAGGCTATAGCCCACCCGTTTTTGGGCAATTTTGCGAGCGGACGTGCTTGGGAGCGGGACCTTCAGTGCAGGCGCACGGATGGCGCTGCAAAGTCTCACCCCATTCCGAGTCAGGCGGACGAAGTTGGCCATCCTCCCCCAAGGTATAGCCCACCCGTTTTGGGCATTTTGCGGCGGACGAACTTGGGGGGAGGACAGGACCTTGGGGCCATTTTTGGGCGCGGCTGTTCCCAGCGGCCTATTTTGCCACCACGGAGGGCACTCGCATAAAAGTCTCGCCCAATTCGAGTCCGGCTAGCGAAGTTGGCCAGCCCCTCCCAGGCTATAGCCCACCCCGTTTTTGGGCATTTTTGTAGGCGGATGAACTTGGGGACGGGACCTTCGGGGACTTATTTTTGGGTGTGGCTGTGTCCGTGGCCTATTTTGCCACGGAGGCGCTGTAAAGTCTCACCCCATTCGAGTCCGGCGGACAGTGCAGCCAACCCCTCCCAAGTCTATAGCCCACCCGTTTTTGGGCATTTTGCGGCGGACTAGCTTGCGCGTAGGGACGGGACAGCTTGAAGGGGCTTATTTTTGGCGCGGCTGAGCCCGCAGCCTATATTTCGCACGGAGGGTGCTCAAAGTCTCGCCCCATTCCGAGTCGGTAGGACGAAGTTGGCCATCCACTCCCCCAAGGCTATAGCCCACCCGTTTTTAGGCATTTTGCGGAGGACGAACTTGGGGGACAGGACCTTCGGGGGCTTATTTTTGGGTGCGGCTGTGCCACGGCCTTGGCACACGGAGGCGCTCGCAAAGTCTCAGCCCATTCCGAGTGCGGCGGACTGAAGTTGGCCAGCCCCTACCCCCAAGGCTATAGTCCACCCATTTTTGGGCATAATTGCAGTGACGAGACGAACTTGGGGAAGGACACTCAGGGGCTTATTTTTGGCGCGTCACGGCATGGCCTATTACACAGCACACGGAGGCGCTCGCAAAGTCTCGCCCCATTCCGAGTCCGGCGTATGAAGTTGGCCAGCCCCTCCCCCCAAGGCTATAGTCCACCCGTTTTTTGGGCATATTTGCGGCGGACAAACCTGGGGAAGGGACCTTTGGGGACTTATTTTTGGGGGCGTCTGTGGCCGCGGCCTAGTTTTGCAGCACACGGAGGCGCTCGCAAAGTCTCGCCCCATTCAGTCCGGCGGACGAGTTGGCCATCCCTCCCCCAAGGCTATAGCCCACTCTGTGCCCGCGGCCTAACAGCACACGGAGGTGCTCGCAGTCTCGCCCCATTCGAGTCCGAGGCGGACGGAAGTTGGCCAGCCCCTCCCCCAAGGCTATAGCCCACCCGTTTTGGTCATTTTGCGGCGGACGCATTACTTGGGGGCGGGACCTTGGGAGCTATTTTGGCGCCACGGATGGCGCTAAGTCTCACCCCATTCAGGAGTCCGAGGCGAGAGGGGTTGGCCATCCCTCCCCAGTATGGCCCACCCGTTTTTGGGCATTTTTGCGGCGGAGATACAGCACTTGGGGGCGGGACCTTCGAGGGCCATTTTTGAGGCGCTGACTGTTCCCCGGCCTATTTTTTTACCCTTGCGGAGGCACTCGCAAAGTCTCGCCCAATTCCGAGTCCGGCTGGCCGAAGTTGGCCAGCCCCTCCCCAAGGCTATAGCCCACCGTTTTAGGCATTTTGTGGCGGATGAACTTGGGGCGGGACCTTCGGGGACTTATTTTTGGGCGTGGCTGTGTCGTGGCCTATTTTTGCCACATGGAGGCGCTGCAAAGTCTCACCCCATTCGAGTCCGAGCGGACGAAGTGGGCCAGCCCCTCCCCCAAGTCTATAGCCCACCCGTTTTGGGCATTTTGCAAAGGCGGACTAGCAGGGAGGCGGGACCTTCGGGGCTTATTTTTGGCGCGGCTGAGCCATGGCCTATATTTCGCACACGGAGGGTGCTCACAAAGTCTCGCCCCATTCCAGTCCGACGGACGAATGGCCATCCCTCCCCCAAGGCTATAGCCCACCCGTTTTGGGCATTTTGCGGAGGGGCGGACATGGGGGCCAGGACCTTGGGCACTTATTTTTGGGTGCGGCTGTGCCCGTGGCCCTATTTTGGCACACGGAGGCGCTCGCAAAGTCTCGGCCCATTCGAGTCCGAGGCGGACGAGTTGGCCAGCCCCTCCCCCAAGGCTATAGTCCACCGTTTTTAGGCATATTTGCGGCGGAGGAACTTGGGAAATGACCTTGGGCTTATTTTTGGGTGCGTCTGTGCCCGCGGCCTATTTTGGCACACGTAGGGCGCTCATAGAAGTCTCGCCCCATTAGAAGATCCGAGGCCGGACGAAAGTTGTCAGCATCCCTCCCCCAGGCTATAGCACGTTTTTGGGCATTTGCGGAGGACGAACTTGGGGGCGGGACCTTGGGGGCTTATTTTTGGGGCGCAGCTGTGCCACGGCCTGTCCCAGCACACGGAGGCGCTGCGCAAAGTCTCGGCCCATTCGAGTGCGGCGGACGAGATTGGCCAGCCCCTGCCCCCAGGCTATAGTCCACTTCATTTTTGGGCATAATTGCGACGGACGAACTTGGGGAAGGGACCTTCGGGGGCTTATTTTTGGGCGCGTCTGTGCGCGGCCTAGCACACGGAGGCGCTCGAGTCTCGCCCATTCGAGTCCGGCGGATGAAGTTGGCCAACCCTCCCCAAGGCTATAGTCCACCCGTTTTTGGGCATATTTGCGGACGAACCTGGGGAAGGGACCTTGGAGACTTATTTTTGGGGGCGTGTCAAGCCTGTGTGGCGGCCCTAGTTTTGGCACACGGAGGCGCTCGCAAAGTCTCGCCCCATTCCGAGTCAGTATGGACGAGTTGGCCATCCCCTCCCCCAAGGCTATAGCCCACTCTGTGCCCGGACCTATTTTTGTACACGGAGGGGTGCTCGTAAGTCTCACCCCATTCGAGTCACGGCCGAGACGAAGTTGGCCAGCCCTCCCCCAAGGCTATAGCCCACCCGTTTTTAGTCATTTTGCGGCGGACCCAGGCAGAACTTGGGATGGGACCTCCGGGGGCTTATTTTGGGCGCGGCTGTGCCCGCGACCCCCAGATTTGCTCACGGAGGCGCTCGCAAAAGTCTCGCCCCATTCCGGAGTTCGGCGGACGTAGTTGGCCATCCCCTCCCCCCAAGGCTATAGCCCACCCGTTTTTTGGTCATTTTTGCGGCGGACGAACATGGGGATTGGACCTCCGGGGGCTTATTTTTGGGTGCGGCTGTGCCCACGGCCTATTTTTAGCACACGTAGGGCACTCGTAAAGTCTCGCCCCCATTGAGTCCGCGGACCGAAGTTGGTCAACCCCTCCCCCAGGCTATAGCCCACCCGTTTTTGGGCATATTTGCGGGCGGAGGAACTTGGGGCCAGGACCTTCGGGGCTTATTTTTGGCGCTGTGCCCGGCCTATTTGTACAGCACACGGAGGCGCTCGTAAAGTCTCGTCCCATTCCAGTACGGCGGGCGGACAGTCTTCAGCCCCTCCCCCAAGGATATAGCCACCCGTTTTTGGGCATTTTGCGGCGGACGAACTTGGGGCCAGGACCTTCGGGGGCTTATTTTTGGGCGCAGCTGTGCCCATGACCTATTTTGGCACACGGAGGCGCTCGCAAAGTCTCGGCCCATTCGAGTGCGGACGAAGTTGGCCAGCCCCTACCCCAAGGCTATAGCCCACCCGTTTTTAGGCATTTTGCGGAGGGCGAACTTGGGGACGGGACCTTCGGGGCTTATTTTTGGGCGCGGCTGTGCCGCGGCCTATTTTAGCACGGAGCGATCGCAAAGTATTACCCAATTAGTCCGGCGGACAGGTTGGTCTCCCCAGGCTAAAGCCCACGTTTTTGGGCATTTTACGGCGGACGAACTTGAGGACGGGACCTTCGGGCGCCTGTTTTGGCGCGACTGTGCCCGGCCTATTTTGGCACACGGAGGCGCTCGCAAAGTCTCACCCCATTTGAGTCCGGCGGGCCGAAGTTGGCCATCCACTCCCCCAGGCTATAGCCCACCCGTTTTTGGGCATTTTAGCGGCGGGCGAACTTTGGGGCGGGACCTTCGGGGCTTATTTTTAGGCACGACTGTGTCATGCGGCCTATTTTAGTGCACGAAGGCGCTCGCAAAGTCTCGCCCCATTAGGAGTCGAGCGGACGAAGTTGGCCAGGCCCTCCCCCAGGCTATAGCCCACCCGTTTTAGGTATTTTTGCGGCGAGACGAACTTGGGGCGAGACCTTCGGAGCTTATTTTGGGCACGGCTGTGCCCGCGGTCTAACCACAGCACCACGGAGGCGATCGTAAGTATTACCCAATTCCGAGTCCGGCGGACGAAGTTGCCAGCCCCTCCCCGGGCTATAGCCACCGTTTTAGGCATTTTACGGCGGACGAACTTGGGGCCGGGACCTTCGGGCGCCTGTTTTGGGCGCGGCTGTGCCACGGCCTAGTACACGGAGGCGCTCGTAAACTCTCGCCCCATTGCGAGTCCGGCGGACAGAAGTTGGCCATCCATCCCCCAGGGTATAGCCACGCCCGTTTTTGGGCATTTTGCGGCGGGACGAACTTGGGGACGGGACCTTCGGGGGCCATTTTTGGGCGCGGCTGTTCCATGCGGCCTATTTTACCACACGGAGGCACTGCAAAGTCTCGCCCAATTCCGAGTCCGGCGGACAGAGTTGGTCCTCCCCCAAGGCTATAGCCCACCGTTTTTGGGCATTTTTGCGGCGGACTAAATTTGGGACGGGACCTTCGGGAGCTTATTTTTGGGCGCGGCTGAGCCCGCGGCCTATATTTCGCACACGGAGGGTGCTCACAAAGTCTCGCCCCATTCCGAGTCCGGCGGACGAAGTTGGCCATCCCCTCCCCCCAAGGCTATAGCCCACCCGTTTTTTGGGCATTTTTGCGGAGGACGAACATGGGGACGGGACCTTCGGGCACTTATTTTTGGGCGCGGCTGTGACCATGGCCTATTTTCGGCACACGGAGGGCGCTCGCAAAGTCTCGGCCCTTTCCGAGTCCGGCGGACGAAGTTGGCAGCCCCTCCCCCCAAGGCTATAGTCCACCCGTTTTTTGGGCATATTTGCGGCGGAGGAACTTGGGGAAGGGACCTTCGGGGGCTTATTTTTGGGCGCGTCTGTGCCCGCGGCCTATTTTTGGCACACGGAGGGCACTCGCAAAGTCTCGCCCCATTCCGAGTCCGGCGGACGAAGTGGGCCATCCCCTCCCCCCAAGGCTATAGCCCACCCGTTTTTAGGCATTTTGCGGAGGGCGAACTTGGGGACGGGACCTTCGGGGCTTATTTTTGGGCGCGGCTGTGCCACGGCCACAGCACACGGAGGGCACTCGCAAAGTCTCGGCCCATTCAGTGCGGACCGAAGTTGGCCAGCCCCTACCCCCAAGGCTATAGCCCACCGTTTTGGGCATTTTGCGGAGGGCGAACTTGGGGGCAGGACCTTCGGGGCTTATTTTTGGGCGCGGCTGTGCCCCGGCCTATGTTTGGCACACGGAGCGCTCGCAAAGTCTCGCCCCATTCGAGTCCGGATGAAGTTGGCCAGCCCCTCCCCCCAAGGCTATAGTCCACCCGTTTTTTGGGCATATTTGCGGCGGACGAACCTGGGGAAGGGACCTTCGGGAACTTATTTTTGGGCGCGTCTGTGGCCGTGGCCTAGTTTTGGCACACGGAGGGCGCTCGCAAAGTCTCGCCCCATTCTGAGTCCGGCGGACGAAGTTGGCCATCCCTTCCCCAAGGCTATAGCCCACCCGTTTTTAGGCATTTTTGCGGCGGACGAACTTGGGGCGGGACCTTCGGGGCTTATTTTTGGGGCGCGGCTGTGCCCGCGGCCTAGCACACGGAGGGCGCTCGAAAAGTCTCGCCCCATTCGAGTCTGCCGGACAGTCGGCCATCCCCCTCCCAAGGCTATAGCCCACCCCTTTTTGGGCATTTTTCGGACGAACTTGGGGATGGGAGCCTTGAGGGCTTATTTTTGGGCGCGGCTGTGCCCAGCGGCCTGGCCCAGGCACCACGGAGGGTGCTCGCAAAGTCTCGTCCCATTCCGAGTTCGGCGGACGAAGTTGGCCGTCCCCTCCCCCCAAGGCTATAGACCACCCGTTTTTTGGGCAATTTTGCGGCGGAGGAACTTGCGGACCGGACCATCGGGGGCTTATTTTTGGGCGCGGCAATGCCCGCGCCCTATTTTTGGCACACGGAGGGCGCTCAAAAAGTCTCGCCCCATTCCGAGTCTGGCGGACGAAGTTTGCCGTCCCCTCCCCCCAGGCAAAAGCCCCCCCCGTTTTTTGGCCATTTTGCGGCGGAGCACCATGGGGACGGGACCTTCGGGACTTATTTTTGGGCGGCTGTGCCTGCCACTAGCACACAGAGGCGCTCGTAAGTCTCGCCCCATTCAAAGTACGGCGGACGAAGTGGGCAATCCCCTCCCGGGCTATAGCCCACCCGTTTTTGTGCATTTTGCGGTGGGTGAACTTGGGGCGGGACCTTCGGGGGCTTAATTTTGGGCGCGACTGTGCCCAGCCTTCCCAGCACACGGAGCGCTGCAAAGTCTCGCCCCATTCCGAGTCAAGCCGGACGAACTTGGCCATCCACTCCCCCAAGGCTATAAGCCCACCGTTTTTGGGCATTTTAGCGGACGAACTTGGGGCGGGACCTTCGGGAGCTTATTTTTGGGGCGCGGCTGTGCCCGCGCCTGGCCCCAGCACACGGAGGGCTCTCGCAAAGTCTCGCCCCATTCCGAGTCCGGCGGACGAAGTCGGCCATCCCCTCCCCCCAAGGCTATAGCCCACCCGTTTTTTGGGCATTTTTACGGCGGAGGAACTTGGGGTCGGGACCTTCGGGTGCTTATTTTTGGGTGCGGCTGTGCCTGCGGCCTATTTTTGGCACACGGAGGGCGCTCGAAAAGTCTCGACCCATTCCGAGTCGTGGACGAAGTTGGTCCCCCTCCCCCAAGGCTATAGCCCACCCGTTTTGTGGGCATTTTTGCGGATGAACTTGGGGGCGGAACCTTGGGCCTTATTTTTGGAGTGCGGCTGTGTTCGTGGCGATTTTGGCACACGGAGGGTGCTGCGCAAAGTCTCGCCCCATTTCGAGTCCAGGGGGAAGTTGGCCAACCCCTCCACCCAAGGCTATAGCCCACCCGTTTTTAGGCATTTTGCGGTGGGCGAACTTGGGGTCGTGACCTTCGGGTGCTTATTTTTGGGCGCGGCTGTGCCCGCGGCCTATTTTGGGAACACGGAGGGTGCTCGCAAAGTCTCGTCCCATTCCGAGTTCGGCGGACGAAGTAGGCCGTCCCCTCCCCCCAAGGCTATAGCCCACCCGTTTTTTGGGCAATTTTGCGGCGGAGGAACTTGCGGACAGGACCTTCGGGGACTTATTTTTGGGCGCGGCAATGCCGCGGCCTATTTTGGCAACACGGAGGCGCTCGAAAAGTCTCGCCCCATTCCGAGTCTGGCGGAAGTTTGCCGTCCCCTCCCCCAGGCTATAGCCCACCCCGTTTTTGGGCAATTTTGCGGCGGAGGAACTTGGGGCCAGGACCTTCGAGGACTTATTTTTGGGCGCGGCTGTGCCGCGGCCTATTTTAGCACACGGAGGCGCTCGTAAGTCTCGCCCCATTCCGAGTACGGCGGACGAAGTTGGCCGTCCCCTCCCCAGGCTATAGCCCACCCGTTTTTGGGCATTTTGCGGCGGAGACTTGGGGACGGGACCTTGGGGCTTATTTTTGGGCGCGGCTGTGCCGCGGCCTATTACAGCACACGGAGCGCTCGAAAAGTCTCGCCCCATTCCGAGTCTGCCGGACAGAGTCGGCCATCCCCTCCCAAGGCTATAGCCCACCCCTTTTTGAGGCATTTTACGGCGAGACCGAACTTGGGGATGGGACCTTCGGGGGCTTATTTTGCAGGCGCGGCTGTGCCGCGGCCTACGTTTGGCACACGGAGGGTGCTCGTAAAGGCTTCGCCCCATTCCGAGTCCGGCGGACGAGTTGGTCAGCCCCTCCCATAAAGGCTATAGCCCACCCGTTTTGTGGGCATTTTTGCGCGGATGAACTTGGGAGCGGAACCTTCGGGGCTTATTTTTGGGTGCAGCTGTGTTAGCGGCCGATTTTTGGCACACGGAGGGTGCTCGCAAAGTCTCGCCCCATTTCGAGTAAGGCGGACGAAGTTGGCCACCCCCACCCCCCAAGGCTATAGTCCACCCGTTTTTTGGGGATTTTTGCGGCGGATGAACTTGGGGACGGGACCTTGGGGCTTATTTTTGGGGCGCGGCTGTGCCGCGGCCTGGCCCCCAGGCACGGAGGTGCTCGCAAAGTCTCGACCCATTCCGAGTTCGGCGGACGAAGTTGGCCGTCCCCTCCCCCCAAGGCTATAGACCACCCGTTTTTTGGGCAATTTTGCGGCGGAGGAACTTGCGGACCGGACCATCGGGGGCTTATTTTTGGGCGCGGCAATGCCCGCGCCCACACGGAGGCGCTCAAAGTCTCGCCCCATTCCGAGTCTGGCGGACGAAGTTTGCCGTCCCCTCCCCCAAGGCTATAGCCCACCCGTTTTTTGGGCAATTTTGCGGCGGAGGAACTTGGGGACGGGACCTTCGGGGACTTATTTTTGGGCGCGGCTGTGCCCGCGGCCTATTTTTGGCACACAGAGAGCGCTCGTAAAGTCTCGCCCCATTCCGAGTACGGCGGACGAAGTGGGCAATCCCCTCCCCCCAAGGCTATAGCCCACCCGTTTTTTGTGCATTTTTGCGGTGGACGAACTTGGGGACGGGACCTTCGGGGGCTTAATTTTGGGCGCGACTGTGCCCGCAGCCTATTTTGGGAACACGGAGGGTGCTCGCAAAGTCTCGTCCCATTCCGAGTTCGGCGGACGAAGTAGGCCGTCCCCTCCCCCCAAGGCTATAGCCCACCCGTTTTTTGGGCAATTTTGCGGCGGAGGAACTTGCGGACAGGACCTTCGGGGGCTTATTTTTGGGCGCGGCAATGCCCGCGGCCTATTTTTGGCACACGGAGGGCGCTCGAAAAGTCTTGCCCCATTCCGAGTCTGGCGGACGAAGTTTGCCGTCCCCTCCCCCAAGGCTATAGCCCACCCGTTTTTTGGGCAATTTTGCGGCGGAGGAACTTGGGGACGGGACCTTCGGGGGCTTATTTTTGGGCGCGGCTGTGCCCGCGGCCTAGCCACAGCACACGGAGGCGCTCGTAAGTCTCGCCCCATTCCGAGTACGGCGGACGAAGTTGGCCGTCCCCTCCCCCCAAGGCTATAGCCCACCCGTTTTTTGGGCAATTTTGCGGCGGAGGAACTTGCGGGCGGGACCTGCGGGGGGTTATTTTTTGTCGCGGCAATGCCCGCGGCATATTTTGGCACACGGAGGCGCTCGAAAAGTCTCGCCCCATTCGAGTCTGGCGAGGCCAGTTTGCCGTCCTCTCCCCCAAAGGCTATAGCCCACCGGTTTTTGGGCAATTTTGCGGCTGCAGGACCTGGGGACGGGACCTTCGGGTACTTATTTTTGGGCGCGGCTGTGCCCGCGGCCTATTTTTGGCACACGGAGGGCACTCGTAAGTCTCGCCCCATTCCGAGTACGGCGGACGAAGTTGGCCAGCCCCTCCCCCCAAGGCTATAGCCCACCCGTTTTTTGGGCATTTTTGCGGCGGACGAACTTGGGGACGGGACCTTCGGGGGCTTATTTTTGGCGCGGCTGTGCCCTCGGCCTATTTTTGGCACACGGAGGGTGCTCGAAAAGTCTCGCCCCATTCCGAGTCTGCCGGACGAAGTCGGCCATCCCCTCCCCCCAAGGCTATAGCCCACCCCTTTTTTGGGCATTTTTACGGCGGACGAACTTGGGGATGGGACCTTCGGGGGCTTATTTTTGGGCGCGGCTGTGCCCGCGGCCTACGTTTGGCACACGGAGGGTGCTCGTAAAGTCTCGCCCCATTCCGAGTCCGGCGGACGAAGTTGGTCAGCCCCTCCCCGCAAGGCTATAGCCCACCCGTTTTGTGGGCATTTTTGCGGCGGATGAACTTGGGGACGGAACCTTCGGGGGCTTATTTTTGGGTGCAGCTGTGTTCGCGGCCGATTTTTGGCACACGGAGGGTGCTCGCAAAGTCTCGCCCCATTTCGAGTCCGGCGGACGAAGTTGGCCAGCCCCTCCCCCCAAGGCTATAGTCCACCCGTTTTTTGGGCATTTTTGCGGCGGACGAACTTGGGGACGGAGCTTCTTGGGCTTATTTTTGGGCGCGGCTGTGCCCGCGGCCTATTTTGGGCACACGGAGGGTGCTCGCAAAGTCTCGTCCCATTCCGAGTTCGGCGGACGAAGTTGGCCGTCCCCTCCCCCCAAGGCTATAGACCACCCGTTTTTTGGGCAATTTTGCGGCGGAGGAACTTGCGGACCGGACCTTCGGGGGCTTATTTTTGGGCGCGGCAATGCCCGCGGCCTATTTTTGGCACACGGAGGGCGCTCAAAAAGTCTCGCCCCATTCCGAGTCTGGCGGACGAAGTTGGTCAGCCCCTCCCCCCAAGGCTATAGCCCACCCGTTTTTTGGGCATTTTTGCTGCGGACGAACTTGGGGACGGGACCTTCGGGGGCTTATTTTTGGGTGCGGCTGTGTCCGCGGCCTATTTTTGGCACACAGAGGGCGCTCGTTAAGTCTCGCCCCATTCCAAGTCCGGCGGACGAAGTAGGTCAGCCCCCCCCCAAGGCTATAGACCACCCGTTTTTTGGGATTTTTTGCGGCGGACGGACTTAGGGGCGGGACCTTGGGCCTTATTTTTGGGCCGCGGCTGTGACCGCGGCCTTTTTTAACACGGAGGCGCTCGTAAAGTCTCGCCCCATTCCGAGTCCGGAGGACGAAGTTGGTCAGCCCCCAAGGCTATAGCCCACCCGTTTTTAGGCATTTTGCGGCGGACGAACTTGAGGCCGGGACCTTGGGCCTTATTTTTGGGTGCGGCTGTGCCCGGCCTATTACAGCACACGGAGGGCGCTCGTAATGTCTCGCCCCATTCCGAGTACGGCGGACGAAGTTGGCCAGCCCACCCGTTTTTTGGGCATTTTTGCGGCGGACGAACTTGGGGACGGGACCTTCGGGGGCTTATTTTTGGCGCCGCTGTGCCTGCGTCCTATTTTTGGCACACGGAGGGCGCTCGGAAAGTCTCACCCCATTCCGAGTCCGGCGGACGAAGTGGGCCCGCCCTCCCCCAAGGCTATAGCCCACCCATTTTTAGGCATTTTGCGGCGGACGAACTTGGGGGCCAGGACCTTCGGGGGCTTATTTTGGGCGCGGTTGTGCCCGCCGCCTGGCCCCACAGCACACGGAGGGTTCTGCAAGTCTCGCCCCATTCCGAGTCCGGCGGACGAAGTTGGCCACCCTCCCCCAGGCTATAGCCCACCCGTTTTGGGCATTTTGCGTGGATGAACTTGGGGATGGGACCTTCGGGGGCTTATTTTTGGGTGAGGCTGTGCCCATGGCCTATTTTGGCACACGGAGGGTTCTCGCAAAGTCTCGCCCCATTCCGAGTCCGAGGCGGACGAGGATTGGCCAGCCCTCCCCCAAGGCTATAGCCCACCCATTTTTAGGCATTTTGCAGACGAACTTGGGGACGGGACCTTCAGAACTTATTTTTGGGCGCGGCTGTTCCGCGGCCTATTTTGAGTACACGGACGGCGCTCGCAAAGTCTCGCCCCATTCCGAGTCCGGCGTCACGAGTTGGCCAGCCCCTCCCCAGGCTATAGCCCACCCGTTTTTGGGCATTTTGCGGCGGAAGAACTTGGGGCGTGACCTTCGGGGTCTTATTTTTGGGTGCGGCTGTGCCCGCAGCCTGGCCAGCACACGGAGGGTGCTCGTATAATCTCGCCCATTCCGAGTCCAGGCGGACGAACTTAGCCAGCCCATCCCCCAAGGCTATAGCCCCACCCTTTTTGGGCATTTTGCGGCGGATGAACATGGGGAGGGGACCTTGGGGCTTATTTTGGAGTGCGGCTGTGCCCGCAGCCTATTTTAGCACATGGAGCGCTCGCATAGTCTCGCCCCATTCTGAGTCCGGCGGACGAGTTGGCCAGCCTCCCAAGGCTATAGCCCACCGTTTTTGGGCATTTTTGCGGCGGACGAACTTGGGTACGGGACTTTCGGGGACTTATTTTTGGGCATGGCTGTGCCCACGGCCTATTTTTGGCACACGGAGTGCACTCGTAAAGTCTCGCCCCATTCCGAGTCCTGCGGACGAAGTTGGCCAGCACCTCCCCCCCAGGCTATATCCCACCCGTTTTACAGGCATTTTGCGGCGGACGAACTTGGGGCAGGACCCGGGGGCTTATTTTTTGGCGCGGCTTTTCCTGTGGCCTATTTTTGGCACACGGAGGCGCTCACAAAGCCTCGCCCATTCGAGTCCGAGCGGACGAAGTTGCCCCTCTCCCCAAGGCTATAGTCCACCCGTTTTTGGGCATTTTGCGGCGGGACGAACTTGGGGCGGGACCTTCAGGGCTTATTTTGGGCGTCGTTGTGCCTGCGTCCTATTTTTGGCACGGAGGCGCTCGGAAAAGTCTCACCCCATTCCGAGTCCAGCGGATGAAGTGGGCCCGCCCCTCCCCCAAGGCTATAGCCCACCCATTTTTAGGCATTTTGCGGCGGACGAACTTGGGGGCGGGACCTTCGGGGGCTTATTTTTGGAGTGCGGTTGTGCCCGCCGCCTAGCACACGGAGGGTTCTCGCAAAGTCTCACCCCATTCCGAGTCGGCGGACCGAAGTTAGCCAGCCCCCTCCCCAAGGCTATAGCCCACCCGTTTTTGGGCATTTTGCGGCGGATGAACTTGGGGATGGGACCTTCGGAGGGCTTATTTTTGGGCATGGCTGTGCCAGCGGACTATTGGCACACGGGTGCGCTGCAAAGTCTCTCCCCATTCCGAGTCCTGCAGACGAAGTTGGCCCCCTCCCCCAGGCTATAGCCCACCCATTTTTTGGGCATTTTTGCGGCGGACGAACTTGGGGACGGGACCTTCGGGGGCTTATTTTTGGGCGCGGTTGTGCCCGCCGCCTATTTTTGGCACACGGAGGGTTCTCGCAAAGTCTCGCCCCATTCCGAGTCCGGCGGACGAAGTTGGCCAGCCCCTCCCCCCAAGGCTATAGCCCACCCGTTTTTTGGGCATTTTTGCGGCGGATGAACTTGGGGATGGGACCTTCGGGGGCTTATTTTTGGGTGAGGCTGTGCCCGCGGCCTATTTTTGGCACACGGAGGGTTCTCGCAAAGTCTCGCCCCATTCCGAGTCCGGCGGACGAAGTTGGCCAGCCCCTCCCCCCAAGGCTATAGCCCACCCATTTTTTGGGCATTTTTGCGGCGGACGAACTTGGGGACGGGACCTTCGGGAACTTATTTTTGGGCGCGGCTGTTCCCGCGGCCTATTTTTGGTACACGGACGGCGCTCGCAAAGTCTCGCCCCATTCCGAGTCCGGCGTACGAAGTTGGCCAGCCCCTCCCCCAAGGCTATAGCCCACCCGTTTTTTGGGCATTTTTGCGGCGGAAGAACTTGGGGACGTGACCTTCGGGGTCTTATTTTTGGGTGCGGCTGTGCCCGCGGCCTATTTTCCCAGCACACGGAGGCGCTCGTATAGTCTCGCCCCATTCCCGAGTCCGAGGCGGACGAACTTGGCCAGCCATCCCCCAAGGCTATAGCCCACCCTTTTTTGGGCATTTTTGCGGCGGATGAACATGGGGAGGGGACCTTCGGGGGCTTATTTTTGGGTGCGGCTGTGCCCGCAGCCTATTTTTGGCACATGGAGGGCGCTCGCATAGTCTCGCCCCATTCTGAGTCCGGCGGACGAAGTTGGCCAGCCCCTCCCCCCAAGGCTATAGCCCACCCGTTTTTTGGGCATTTTTGCGGCGGACGAACTTGGGTACGGGACTTTCGGAGACTTATTTTTGGGCATGGCTGTGCCCGCAGCCTATTTTTGGCACACGGAGTGCACTCGTAAAGTCTCGCCCCATTCCGAGTCCTGCGGACGAAGTTGGCCAGCCCCTCCCCCCAAGGCTATAGCCCACCCGTTTTCTGGGCATTTTTGCGGCGGACGAACTTGGGGACGGGACCTTCGGGGGCTTATTTTTGGGCGCGGCTTTTCCTGTGGCCTATTTTTGGCACACGGAGGGCGCTCACAAAGCCTCCCCATTCGAGTCCGGGCGGACGAAGTTGGCCAGCCCTCCCCCAAGGCTAGCCCACCCATTTTTAGGCATTTTTTGCGGCGGACGAACTTGGGGGCGGGACCTTCGGGAACTTATTTTTGGCGCGGCTGTTCCATGGCCTATTTTTGGTACGGAGGCGCTCGTATAGTCTCGCCCCATTCCGAGTCCGAGGCGGACGAACTTGGCCAGCCCATCCCCAAGGCTATAGCCCACCCTTTTTGGGCATTTTTGCGGCGGATGAACATGGGGAGGGGGACCTTCGGGGCTTATTTTGGGTGCGGCTGTGCCCGCAGCCTATTTTAGCACATGGAGGCGCTCGCATAGTCTCGTCCCATTCTGAGTCCGAGCGGACAGAAGTTGGCCCTCCCCCAAGGCTATAGCCACCGTTTTTGGGCATTTTTGCGGCGGACGAACTTGGGTACGGGACTTTCGGAGACTTATTTTTGGGCATGGCTGTGCCCGCGGCCTATTTTTGGCACACGGAGTGCACTCGTAAAGTCTCGCCCCATTCCGAGTCCTGCGGACGAAGTTGGCCAGCCCCTCCCCCCAAGGCTATAGCCCACCCGTTTTCTGGGCATTTTTGCGGCGGACGAACTTGGGGACGGGACCTTCGGGGGCTTATTTTTGGGCGCGGCTTTTCCTGTGGCCTATTTTTGGCACACGGAGGGCGCTCGCAAAGTCTCGCCCCATTCCGAGTCCGGCGGACGAAGTTGGCCAGCCCCTCTCCCTAAGGCTATAGTCCACCCGTTTTTTGGGCATTTTTGCGGCGGACGAACTTGGGGACGGGACCTTCGGGGGCTTATTTTTGGGCGCCGCTGTGCCTGCGTCCTATTTTTGGCACACGGAGGGCGCTCGGAAAGTCTCACCCCATTCCGAGTCCGGCGGATGAAGTGGGCCCGCCCCTCCCCCCAAGGCTATAGCCCACCCATTTTTTGGGCATTTTTGCGGCGGACGAACTTGGGGACGGGACCTTCGGGGGCTTATTTTTGGGCGCCGTTGTGCCCGCCGCCTATTTTTGGCACACGGAGGGTTCTCGCAAAGTCTCACCCCATTCCGAGTCCGGCGGACGAAGTTGGCCAGCCCCTCCCCCCAAGGCTATAGCCCACCCGTTTTTTGGGCATTTTTGCGGCGGATGAACTTGGGGATGGGACCTTCGGGGGCTTATTTTTACGCATGGCTGTGCCCGCGGCCTATTTTTGGCACACGGAGTGTGCTCGCAAAGTCTCTCCCCATTCCGAGTCCTGCGGACGAAGTTGGCCAGCCCCTCCCCCCAAGGCTATACCCACCCATTTTTTGGGCATTTTTGCGGCGGACGAACTTGGGGACGGGACCTTCGGGGGCTTATTTTTGGACGCCGTTGTGCCCGCCACCTATTTTTGGCACACGGAGGGTTCTCGCAAAGTCTCGCCCCATTCCGAGTCCGGCGGACGAAGTCGGCCAGCCCCTCCCCCCAAGGCTATAGCCCACCCGTTTTTTGGGCATTTTTGCGGCGGACGAACTTGGGGACGGGACCTTCGCGGGCTTATTATTGGGCGCGGCTGTACCCGCGGCCTATTTTTGGCACACGTAGGGCGCTTGCAAAGTCTCACCCCATTCCGACTCCGGCGGACGAAGTTGGCCAGCCCCTCCCCCCAAGGCTATAGCCCACCCGTTTTTTGGGCATATTTGCGGCGGACGAACTTGGGGACGGGACTTTCGGGGGCTTATTTTTGGCGTGGCTGTGCCCGCGGCCAATTTTTGGCACACGGAGTGCGCTCGCAAAGTCTCGCCCCATTCCGAGTCCGGCGGACGAAGTGGGCCAGCCCCTCCCCCCAAGGCTATAGCCCACCCGTTTTTTGGGCATTTTTGCGGCGGACGAACTTGGGGACGGGACCTTCGGGGAATTATTTTAGGGTGCGGCTGTGCCCGCGGCCTATTTTTGGCACACGGAGGGTGCTCGCAAAGTCTCGCCCCATTCCGAGTCCGGCGGACGAAGTCGGCCGTCCCCTCCCCCCAAGGCTATAGCCCACCCGTTTTTTGGGCAATTTTGCGGCGGAGGAACTTGCGGACGGGACCTTCGGGGGCTTATTTTTGGACGCAGCTGTGCCCGCGGCCTATTTTTCGCGCACGGAGGGCGTTCGAAAAGTCTCCCCCCATTCCGAGTCTGGCGGACGAAGTGGGCCATCCCCTCCCCCCAAGGCTATAGCCCACCCGTTTTTTGGGCAATTTTGCGGCGGAGGAACTTGCGGACGGGACCTTTGGGGGCTTATTTTTGGGCGCGGCTGTGCCCACGGCCTATTTTTGGTACACGGAGGGCGCTCGAAAAGTGTCGCCCCATTCCGAGTCTGGCGGACGAAGTTGGCCGTCCCCTCCCCCAAGGCTATAGCCAACCCGTTTTTTAGGCAATTTTGCGGCGGAGGAACTTGGGGACGGGACCTTCGGGGGCTTATTTTTGGGTGCGACTATGCCCGTGGCCTATTTTTGGCACACGGAGGGCGCTCGTAAAGTCTCGCCCCATTCCGGGCGGCGGACGATGTTGTCAGCCCCCTCCCCAAGGCTATAGCCCACCCGTTTTTTGGGCATTTTGCGGCGGACGAACTTAGGGACGGGACCTTCGGGGCTTATTTTTAGGGCGCTGTGCCGCGGCTATGGCCTGGCCCACGGAGGGTGCTCGGAAAGTCTCGCCCCATTCGAGTCGCGGACCAAGTTGGCCATCCCCTCTCCCCAAGGCTATAGCCCACCCGTTTTTGGGCATTTTGCGGCGGACGAACTTGGGGACGGGACCTTGAGGGGCTTATTTTTGGGCGCGGCTGTGCCGCGGCCTATTTTGGCTCACGGAGGCGCTCGAAAAGTCTCGCCCCATTCCGAGTCAGCGGACGAAGTTGGCCAGCCCCTCCCCTCAAGGCTATAGCCCACCCGTTTTTGGGCATTTTGCGGCGGACGAACTTGGGGCGGAACCTTGGGGCTTATTTTTGTGCGCGGCTGTACCGCGGCCCCTTAGCACCACGGAGGGCACTTGCAAAGTCTCGCCCCATTCCGAGTCCGGCGGACGAAGTTGGCCAGCCCCTCCCCCCAAGGCTATAGCCCACCCGTTTTTTGGGCATTTTTGCGGCGGACGAACTTGGGGACGGGACATTCGGGGGCTTATTTTTGGGTGTGGCTGTGCCCAAGGCCTATTTTTGGCACATGGAGTGCGCTCGCAAAGTCTCGCCCCATTCCGAGTCCGGCGGACGAAGTTGGCCAGCCCCTCCCCCCAAGGCTATAGCCCACCCGTTTTCTGGGCATTTTTGCGGCGGACGAACTTGGGGACGGGACCTTCGGGGGCTTATTTTTGGGCGCGGCTGTTCCCACGGCCTATTTTTGGCACACGGAGGAAGCTCGCAAAGTCTCGCCCCATTCCGAGTCCGGCGGACGAAGTTGGCCAGCCCCTCCCCCCAAGGTTATAGCCCACCCGTTTTTTGGGCATTTTTGCGGCGGATGAACTTGGGGATGGGACCTTCGGGGGCTTATTTTTGGGTGCGGCTGTGCCCGCGGCCTATTTTTGGCACACGGAGGGCGCTCGCATAGTCTCGCCCCATTCCGAGTCCGGCGGACAAACTTGGCCAGCCCCTCCCCCCAAGGCTATAGCCCACCCGTTTTTTGGGCATTTTTGCGGCGGACGAACTTGGGGACGGGACCTTCGGGGGCTTATTTTTGGACGCGGCTGTGCCCGCGGCCTATTTTTGGCACACGGAGGGCGCTCGAAAATTCTCGCCCCATTCCTAGTCCGCCGGACGAAGTTGGCCAGCCCCTCCCCCCAAGGCTATAGCCCACCCGTTTTTTGGGCATTTTTGCGGCGGACGAACTTGGGGACGGGACCTTCGGGGGCATATTTTTGGGTGCGGCAGTTTCCGCAGCCTATTTTTGGCACACGGAGGGCGCTTGCAAAGTCTCGCCCCATTCCGAGTCCGGCGGACGAAGTTGGCCAGCCCCTCCCCCCAAGGCTATAGCCCACCCGTTTTTTGGGCATTTTTGCGGCGGACGAACTTGGGGACGGGAAATTCGGGGGCTTATTATTGGGCGCGGCTGTGCCCGCGGCCTATTTTTGGCACACGACGGGCGCTCGCATAGTCTCGCCCCATTCCGAGTCCGGCGGACGAACTTGGCCAGCCCCTCCCCCCAAGGCTATAGCCCACCCGTTTTTTGGGCATTTTTGCGGCGGACGAACTTGGGGACGGGACCTTCGGGGGCTTATTTTTGGGCGCGGCTGTGCCCGTGGAATATTTTTGGCACACGGAGGGTGCTCGCAAAGTCTCGCCCCATTCCGAGTCCGGCGGACGAAGTGGGCCAGCCCATCCCCCCAAGGCTATAGCCCACCCGTTTTTTGGGCATTTTTGCGGCGGACGAACTTGGGGACGGGAAATTTGGGGACTTATTTTTGGGTGCGGCTGTGCCCACGGCCTATTTTTGGCACACGTAGGGCGCTCGTAAAGTCTCGCCCCATTCTGAGTCCGGCGGACGAAGTTGGCCAGCCCCTCCCCCCAAGGCTATAGCCGACCCGTTTCTTGGGCATTTTTGCGGCGGACGAACTTGGGGACGGGACCTTCGGGCGCCTGTTTTTTGGCGCGGCTGTGCCCACGGCCTATTTTTGGTACACGGAGGGCGCTCGTAAACTCTCGCCCCATTCCGAGTCCGGCGGACGAAGTTGGCCAGCCCCTCCCCCCAAGGCTATAGCCCACCCGTTTTTTGGGCATTTTTGCGGCGGACGAACTTGGGGACGGGACCTTCGGGGGCTTATTTTTGGCGCGGCTGGTCCCACGGCCTATTTTGCCACACGGAGGGCTCGTAAGTCTCGTCCCATTCCAGTACGGCGGAGAGTTGTCAGCCCCTCCCCCCAAGGCTATAGCCCACCCGTTTTTTGGGCATTTTTGCGGCGGACGAACTTGGGGACGGGACCTTCGGGGGCTTATTTTTGGGCGCGGCTGTTCCCGCGGCCTATTTTTTGCACACGGAGGGCACTCGCAAAGTCTCGCCCCATTCCGAGTCCGGCGGACGAAGTGGGCCAGCCCATCCCCCCAATGCTATAGCCCACCCGTTTTTTGGGCATTTTTGCGGCGGACGAACTTGGTGACGGGAAATTCGGGGGCTTATTATTGGGCGCGGCTGTGCCCGCGGCCTATTTTTGGTACACGGAGGGCGTTCAAAAATTCTCGCCCCATTCCGAGTCCGGCGGACGAACAGGGCCAGCCCCTCCCCCCACGGCTATAGCCCACCCGTTTTTTGGGCATTTTTGCGGCGGACGAACTTGGTGACGGGACTTTCGGGGGCTTATTTTTGGGTGTGGCTGTGCCCGCGGCCTATTTTTGGCACACGAAGGGCGCTCGCATAGTCTCGTCCCATTCCGAGTCCGGCGGAAGAACTTGGCCAGCCCCTCCCCCCAAGGCTATAGCCCACCCGTTTTTTGGGCTTTTTTGAGGCGGACGAACTTGGGGACGGGAAATTCGGGGGTTTATTATTGGGCGCGGCAGTGCCCGTGGCCTATTTTTGGCACACGGAGGGCGTTTGAAAATTCTCGCCCCATTACGAGTCCCGGACGAAGCCAGCCCTCCCCCAGGCTATAGCCCACCCGTTTTTGGGCATTTTGCGGCGGACGAACTTGGGGGCGGGACTTTCGGGGCTTATTTTTGGGTGTGGCTGTGCCCGCGGCCTATTTTGGCACACGAAGGGCACTCGCATAGTCTCGCCCCATTCCGAGTCCGAGGCGGACAGCCAGCCCCTCCCCCAAGGCTATCACCCGTTTTTGGGCATTTTTGCGGCGGACGAACTTGGGGCAGGGGAAATTCGGGGCTTATTATTGGCGCATGGCTGTGCCCGCGGCCTATTTTGGCACACGGAGGCGTTTGAAAATTCTCGCCCCATTGAGTCCGGACAGAACTTGGCCAGCCCCTCCCCCCAAGGCTATAGTCCACCCGTTTTTTGGGCATTTTTGCGGCGGACGAACTTGGGAACGGGAATTTCGGGGGCTTATTTTTGGGTGTGGCTGTGTCCGTGGCCTATTTTTGGCACACGAAGGGCACTCGCATAGTCTCGCCCCATTCCGAGTCCGGCGGACGAACTTGGCCAGCCCCTCCCCCCAAGGCTATAGCCCACCCGTTTTTTGGGCATTTTTGCGGCGGACCAACTTGGGGACGGGAAATTCGGGGGCTTATTATTGGGCGCGGCTGTGCCCGCAGCCTATTTTTGGCACACGGAGGGCGTTTGAAAATTCTCGCCCCATTCTGAGTCCGGGGGACGAACTTGGCGAGTCCCTCCCCCCAAGGCTATAGCCCACCCGTTTTTTGGGCATTTTTGCGGCGGACGAACTTGGGGACGGGACTTTCGGGGGCTTATTTTTGGGTGTGGCTGTCCCCGCGGCCTATTTTTGGCACACAGAGTGCGCTCGCAAAGTCTCGCCCCATTCCGAGTCCGGCGGATGAAGTTGGCCAGCCCCTCCCCCCAAGGCTATAGCCCACCCGTTTTCTGGGCATTTTTGCGGCGGACAAACTTGGGGACGGGACCTTCGGGGGCTTATTTTTGGGCGCGGCTGTTCCCACGGCCTATTTTTGGCACAAGGAGGGCGCTCGCAAAGTCTCGCCCCATTCCGAGTCCGGCGGACGAAGTTGGCCAACCCCTCTCCCCAAGGCTATAGCCCACCCGTTTTATGGGCATTTTTGCGGCGGATGAACTTGGGGACGGGACCTTCGGGGGCTTATTTTTGGGTGCGGCTGTGCCCGTGGCATATTTTTGGCACACGGAGTGCGCTCGCAAAGTCTCGCCCCATTCCGAGTCCGGCGGACGAAGTGGGCCAGCCCATCCCCCCAAGGCTATAGCCCACCCGTTTTTTGGGCATTTTTGCGGCGGACGAACTTGGGGACGGGAAATTTGGGGGCTTATTATTGGGCGCGGCTGTGCCCGTGGCCTATTTTTGGCACACGGAGGGCGCTCGGAAAGTCTCACCCCATTCCGAGTCCGGCGGACGAAGTTGGCCCGCCCCTCCCCCCAAGGCTATAGCCCACCCATTTTTTGGGCAATTTTGCGGCGGACGAACATGGGGACGGGACCTTCGGGGGCTTATTTTTGGGCGCGGCTGTGCCCGCGGCCTATTTTTCGCACATGGAGGGCGCTCGAAAAATCTCGCCGCAGTCCGAGTCCGGCGGACGAAGTGGGCCAGCCCCTCCCCCCAAGGCTATAGCCCACCCGTTTTTTGGGCATTTTTGCGGCGGACGAACTTGGGGACGGGACCTTCGGGGGCATATTTTTGGGTACGGCAGTGCCCGCAGCCTATTTTTGGCACACGGAGGGAGCTCGCAAAGTCTCGCCGTATTCCGAGTCCGGCGGGCGAAGTTGGCCAGCCCCTCCCCCCAAGGCTATAGCCCACCCATTTTTTGGGCATTTTTGCGGCGGACGAACTTGGGGACGGGACATTCGGGGGCTTATTTTTGGGCGTGGCTGTGCCTGAGTCCTATCTTTGGCACACGGAGTGCGCTCGCAAAGTCTCGCCCCATTCCGAGTCCGGCGGACGAAGTTGGCCAGCCCCTCCCCCCAAGGCTATAGCCCACCCGTTTTCTGGGCATTTTTGCGGCGGACGAACTTGGGGACGGGACCTTCGTGGGCTTATTTTTGGGCGCGGCTGTTCCCACGGCCTATTTTTGGCACACGGAGGGCGCTCGCAAAGTCTCGCCCCATTCCGAGTCCGGCGGACGAAGTGGGCCAGCCCCTCCCCCCAAGGCTATAGCCCACCCGTTTTTTATGCATTTTTGCGGCGGATGAACTTGGGGACGGGACCTTCGGGGGCTTATTTTTGGGTGCGGCTGTGCCCGTAGCCTATTTTTGGCACACGGAGGGTGCTCGCAAAGTCTCGCCCCATTCCGAGTCCGGCGGACGAAGTTGGCCAGCCCATCCCCCCAAGGCTATAGCCCACCCGTTTTTTGGGCATATTTGCGGCGGACGAACTTGGGGACGGGAAATTCGGGGCTTATTATTGGGCGCAGCTGTGCCCGCGGCCTATTTTTGGCCCACGGAGGGTGTTCGCAATGTCTCACCCCATTCCGAGTCCGGCTGACGAAGTTGGCCCGCCCCTCCCCCCAAGGCTATAGCCCACCCGTTTTTTGGGCATTTTTGCGGCGGACGAACTTGGGGACGGGACCTTCGGGGGCTTATTTTTGGGCGCGGTTGTGCCCGCCGCCTATTTTTGGCACACGGAGGGTTCTCGCAAAGTCTCGCCCCATTCCGAGTCCGGCGGACGAAGTTGGCCATCCCCTCCCCCCAAGGCTATAGCCCACCCGTTTTTTGGGCAATTTTGCGGCGGACGAACTTGGGGACGGGACCTTCGGGGGCTTATTTTTGGGCGCAGCTTTGCCCACGGCCTATTTTTGGCACACGGAGGGCGTTCAAAAATTCTCGCCCCATTCCGAGTCCGGCGGACGAAGTTGGTCAGCCCCTCCCCCCAAGGCTATAGCCCATCCGTTTTTTGGGCATTTTTACGGAGGACGAACTTGGGGACGGGACCTTCGGGGGCTTATTTTTGGGCGCGGCTGTTCCCACGGCCTATTTTTGGCACACAGAGGGCGCTCGCAAAGTCTCGCCCCATTCCGAGTCCGGCGGACGAAGTTGGCCAGCCCCTCCCCCCAAGGCTATAGCCCACCCGTTTTTTGGGCATTTTTGCGGCGGATGAACTTGGGGACGGGACCTTCGGGGGCTTATTTTTGGGTACGGCTGTGCCCGCGGCCTATTTTTGGCACACGGAGGGCGCTCGCATAGTCTCGCCCCATTCCGAGTCCGGCGGACGAACTTGGCCGGCCCCTCCCCCCAAGGCTATAGCCCACCCGTATTTGGGCATTTTGCGGCGGACGAACTTGGGGACGGGAAGTCGGGGGCTTATTATTGGCGCGGCGGTGCCGCGGCCTGGCACACGGAGGCGCTCGCAAAGTCTCACCCCATTCCAGTCCGGCGGACGAAGTTGGTCAGCCCCCAAGGCTATATCCCACCCATTTTTGGGCATTTTGCGGCGGACAGAACTTGGGGACGGGACCTTCGGGGCCTTATTTTTGGGCTAGGGTGAGACCGCGGCCTCTTTTTGGCACACGGAGGGCACTCGTAAAGTCTCGCCCCATTCCGAGTCCGGACAGAAGTTGGTCAGCCCCCACCCAAGGCTATAGCCCACCCGTTTTTAGGCATTTTTGCTGCGGACGAACTTGGGGGGACCTTGAGGCCTTATTTTTGCCACGGCTGTGCCCGCGGCCTATTTTTGGCACACGGAGGGCGCTCGCAAAGTCTCGCCCCATTACGAGTCCGGCGGACGAAGTTGGTCAGCCCCTCCCCCCAAGGCCATAGCCCACCCGTTTTTTGGGCATTTTTGCGGCGCACGAACTTGGGCACGGGACCTTTGGGGGCTTATTTTTGGGCGCGGTTGTGCCCGCCGCCTATTTTTGGCACACAGAGGGTTCTCGCAAAGTCTCGCCCCATTCCGAGTCCGGCGGACGAAGTTGGCCATCCCCTCCCCCCAAGGCTATAGCCCACCCGTTTTTTGGGCAATTTTGCGGCGGACGAACTTAAGGACGGGACATTCGGGGGCTTATTTTAGGGCACGGCTGAGCCCATGGCCTATTTTTGGCACACGGAGGGCGTTCGAAAAGTCTCGCCCCATTCCGAGTCCGGCGGACGAAGTTGGCCAGGCCCTCCCCCCAAGGCTATAGCCCACCCGTTTTTTGGGCATTTTTGCGGCGGACGAACTTGGGGACGGGACCTTCGGGGGCATATTTTTGGGTGCGGTAGTACCCACGGCCTATTTTTGGCACACGGAGGGCGCTCGCAAAGTCTCGCCACATTCCGAGTCCGGCGGACGAAGTGGGCCAGCCCCTCCCCCAAGGCTATAGCCCACCCGTTTTTTGAGCATTTTTGCGGCGGACGAACTTGGGGACGGGACCTTCGGGGGCTTATTTTTGGGCGCGGCTGTACCCGCGGCCTATTTTTGGAACACGGAGGGCGCTTGCAAAGTCTCGCCCCATTCCGAGTCCGGCGGACGAAGTTGGCCAGCCCCTCCCCCCAAGGCTATAGCCCACCCGTTTTCTGGGCATTTTTGCGGCGGACGAACTTGTGGACGGGACCTTCGGGGGCTTATTTTTGGGCGGGGCTGTGCCCGCGGCCTATTTTTGGCACACGGAGGGCGCTCGCAAAGTCTCGCCCCATTCCGAGTCCGGCGGAAAAAGTTGGCCAGCCCATCCCCCCAAGGCTATAGCCCACCCGTTTTTTGGGCATTTTTGCGGCGGACGAACTTGGGGACGGGAAATTCGGGGGCTTATTATTGGGCGCGGCTGTGCCTACGGCATATTTTTGGTACACGGAGGGCACTCGCAAAGTTTCGCCCCATTCCGAGCCCGGCGGACGAAGTTGGCCCGCCCCTCCCCCCAAGGCTATAGCCCACCCGTATTTTGGGGATTTTTGCGGCGGACGAACTTGGGGACTGGACCTTCGGGGGCTTGTTTTTTGCTACAGCTGTGCCTGCGGCCTATTTTTGGTATACGGAGGGCGCTCGCAAAGTCTCGCCCCATACCGTGTCCGGCGGACGAAGTGGGCCATCCCCTCCCCCCAAGGCTATAGCCCACCCGTTTTTTGGGCAATTTAGCGGCGGACGAATTTGGGGACGGGACCTTCGGGGGCTTATTTTTGGGCGCGGCTGTGCCCGCGGCCTATTTTTGGCACACGGAGGGCGTTCGCAAAGTCTCTTCCCATTCCGAGTCCAGCGGACGAAGTTGGCCATCCCCTCCCCCCAAGGCTATAGCCCACCCGTTTTTTGGGCATTTTTGCGGCGGACGAACTTGGGGACGGGACTTTCAGGGGCTTATTTTTGGGTGCAGCTGTGCCCGCGGCCTATGTTGGGCGCACGGAGGGCGTTCGAAAAGTCTCGCCCCATTCCGAGTCCGGCGGACGAAGTGGGCCAGCCCCTCCCCCCAAGGCTATAGCCCACCCGTTTTTTGGGCATTTTAGCGGCGGACGAATTTGGGGACGGGACCTTCGGGGGCTTATTTTTGGGCGCGGCTGTGCCCGCGGCCTATTTTTGGCACACGGAGGGCGTTCGCAAAGTCTCTTCCCATTCCGAGTCCAGCGGACGAAGTTGGCCATCCCCTCCCCCCAAGGCTATAGCCCACCCGTTTTTTGGGCATTTTTGCGGCGGACGAACTTGGGGACGGGACTTTCAGGGGCTTATTTTTGGGTGCAGCTGTGCCCGCGGCCTATGTTGGGCGCACAGGGGGCGCTCGCAAAGTCTTGACCCCTTCCGAGTCCGGCGGACGAAGTTGGCCAGCCCCTCCCCTCAAGGCTATAGCCCACCCGTTTTTTGGGCATTTTTGCTGCGGACGAACTTGGGGACGGGACCTTCGGGGCCTTATTTTTGGCCACGGCTGTGCCCGCGGCCTATTTTTGGCACACGGAGGGCGCTCGTAAAGTCTCGCTTCATTCCGAGTCCGGCGGACGAAGTTTGTCAGCCCCCCCCCCCAAGGCTATAGCCCACCGGTTTTTTGGGCATTTTTGCGGCGGACGAACTTGGGGACGGGAAATTCGGGGGCTTATTATTGGGCGCGGCTGTGCCCGCGGCCTATTTTTGGCACACGGAGGGTGCTCGCAAAGTCTCGCCCCATTCCGAGTCCGGCGGACAAACTTGGCCAGCCCCTCCCCCCAAGGATCTAGCCCACCCGTTTTTTGGGCATTTTTGCGGCGGACGAACTTGGGGACGGGACCTTCGGGCGCTTATTTTTGGGCGCGGCTGTGCCCGTGGCCTATTTTTGGCACACGGAGGGCGCTCGCAAAGTCTCGCCCCATTCCGAGTCCGGCGGACGAAGTGGGCCAGCCCCTCCCCCCAAGGCTATAGCCCACCCGTTTTTTGGGCATTTTTGCGGCGGACGAACTTTTGGACGGGACCGTCGGGAGCTTGTTTTTGGGCGCGGCTGTGCCCGCGGCCTATTTTTGGCAAACGGAGGGTGCTCGCAAAGTCTCGCCCCATTCCGAGTCCGGCGGACGAAGTGGGCCAGCCCCTCCCCCCAAGGCTGTAGCCCACCCGTTTTTTGGGCATTTTTGCGGCGGACGAACTTGGGGACGGGTCCTTCGGGCGCTTATTTTTGGGTGTGGCTGTGTCCGCGGCCTATTTTTGGCACACGCAGGGCGCTCGCAAAGTCTCGCCCCATTCCGAGTCCGGCGGTCGAAGTTGGCCAGCCCCTCCCCCCAAGGCTATAGCCCACCCGTTTTTTGGGCATTTTTGCGGCGGACGAACTTGGGGACGAGACCTTCGAGTGCTTATTTTTGGACGCGGCTCTGCCCGCGGCCTATTTTTGGCACACGGAGGGTGCTCGCAAAGTCTCACCCCATTCCGAGTCCGGCGGACGAAGTTGGCCAGCCCCTCCCACCAAGGCTATAGCCCACCCGTTTTTTGGCCATTTTTGCGGCGGACGAACTTGGGGACGGGACTTCGGGCGCTTATTTTTGGGCGCGCCTGTGCCCGCAGCCTATTTTTGGCACAAGGATGGCGCTCGCAAAGTCTCGCCCCATCCGAGTCCGGCGGACGACGTTGGCCAGCCCCTCCCCCCAAGGATATAGCCCACCCGTTTTTTGGGCATTTTTGCGGCGGACGAACTTGGGGACGGGACCTTCGGGCGCTTTTTTTTGGGCGCGGCTGTGCCCGCGGCCTATTTTTGGCACACGGTTGGTGCCAGGAAATTATCGCCCCATTCCGAGTCCGGCGGACGAAGTTGGCCAGCCCCTCCCCCCAAGGATATAGCCCACCCGTTTTTTGGGCATTTTTGCGGCGGACGAACTTGGGGACTAGACCTTCGAGCGCTTGTTATTGGCCGCGGCTCTGCCCGCGGCCTATTTTTGGCACACGGAGGGTGCTCGCAAAGTCTCACCCCATTCCGAGTCCGGCGGACGAAGTTGGCCAGCCCCTCCCCCCAAGTCTATAGCCCACCCGTGTTTTGGGCATTTTTGCGGAGGACGAACTTGGGGACGGGACCTTCGGGGGCTTATTTTTGGGCGCGGCTGTGCTGGTAGCCTAATTTAGGCACACGGAGTGCGCTCGGAAAGTCTCGCCCCATCCCGAGTCCGGCGGACAAAGTTGGCCAGCCCCGCCCCCCAAGGCTATAGCCCACCCGTTTTTTGGGCATTTTTGCGGCGGACGAACTTGGGGACGGGACCTTCGGGTGCTTATTTTTGGGTGCGGCTATGCCCGCGGCCTATTTTTGGGACACGGAGGATGCTCGCAAAGTCTCGCCCCATTCCGAGTCCGGCGGACGAAGTTGGCCAGCCCCTCCCCCCAAGGCTATAGCCCACCCGTTTTTTGGGCATTTTTGCGGCGGACGAACATGGGGACGGGACCTTCGGGTACTTATTTTTTGGTGAGGCTGTGCCCACGGCCTATTTTTGGTGCACAGAGGGCGCTCGCAAAGTTTCATCCCTTTCCGAGTCGGGCGGACGAAGTTGGCCAGCCCCTCCCCCCAAGGCTATAGCCCACCCGTTTTTTGGGCATTTTTGCGGCGGACGAACTTGGGGACGGGACCTTCGGGGGCTTATTTTTGGGGGCGGCTGTGCCCATGGCCTATTTTTGGCACACGGAGGGCGCGTACTAAGTCTCGCCCCATTCCGAGTCCGGCGGACGAAGTTGGCCAGCCCCTCCCCCCAAGGCTATAGCCCACCCGTTTTTTGGGCATTTTTGCTGCGGACGAACTTGGGGACGGGACCTTCGGGGGCTTATTTTTGGGCGCGGCTTTGCCCGCGTCCTATTTTTGGCACACGGAGGGCGCTCGCAAAGTCTCGCCCCATTATGAGTCAGGCGGACGAAGTTGGCCAGCCCCTCCCCTCAAGGCTATAGGCCACCCGTTTTTTGGATATTTTTGGGGCGGACGAACTTGGGGATGGGACCTTCGGGGGCTTATTTTTGTGCGCGGCTGTGCCCGCGGCCTATTTTTGGCACACGGAGGGCGCTCGCAAAGTCTCGCCCCATTCTGAGTCAGGCGGACGAAGTTGGCCAGCCCCTCCCCTCAAGGTTATAGCCCACCCGTTTTTTGGACATTTTTGGAGCGGTCGAAGTTGGGGACGGGACCTTCGGGGGCTTATTTTTGGGCGTGGCTGTGCCCGCGGCCTATTTTTGGCACACGGAGGGTGCTCGCAAAGTCTCGCCCCATTCCAAGTCCGGTGGACGAAGTTGGCCAGCCCCTCCCCCCAAGGCTATAGCCCACCCGTTTTTTCGGCATTTTTGCGGCGGACGAACTTGGGGACGGGATCTTCGGGGGCTTATTTTTGGGAGCGGCTGTGCCCGCGGCCTATTTTTGGCACACAGAGGGCGCTCCTAAAGTCTCACCCCATTCCGAGTCCGGCGGACGAAGTGGGCCAGCCCCTCCCCCCAAGGCTATTGCCCACCCGTTTTTTGGGCATTTTTGCGGCGGATGAACTTGGGGACGGGACCTTCGGGGGCTTATTTTTGGGCGCGGCTGTGCCCGCGGACTATTTTTGGCACACGGAGGGCGTTCGCAAAGTCTCGCCCCTTTCCGAGTCCGGCGGACGAAGTTGGCCAGCCCCTCCCCCCAAGGCTATAGCCCACCCGTTTTTTGGGCGTTTTTGCGGCGGACGAACTTGGGGACGGGACCTTCGGGGGCTTATTTTTGGGCGCGGCTGTGCCCGCGGCCTTTTTTTTGCACACGGAGGGCGTTCGCAAAGTCTCGCCCCTTTCCGAGTCCGGCGGACGAAGTTGGCCAGCCCCTCCCCCCAAGGCTATAGCCCACCCGTTTTTTGCGCATTTTTGTGGCGGACAAACTTGGGGACGGGACCTTCGGGGGCATATTTTTGGGTGCGGCAGTGTCCGCAGCCTATTTTTGGCACACGGAGGGCGCTCGCAAAGTCTCGCCGCATTCCGAGTCCGGCGGAGGAAGTTGGCCAGCCCCTCCCCCCAAGGCGATAGCCCACCCGTTTTTTGGGCATTTTTGCGGAGGACGAACTTGGGGACGGGACCTTCGGGGGCTTAATTTTGGGCGCGGCTGTTCCCACAGCCTATTTTTGGCACACGGAGGGCGCTCGCAAAGTCTTGCCCCATTCCGAGTCCGGCGGACGAAGTTGGCCAGCCCCTCTCCCCAAGGCTATAGCCCACCCGGTTTTTGGGCATTTTTGCGGCGGACGAACATGGGGACGGGACCTTCGGGGGCTTATTTTTGGGCGCGGTTGTGCCCGCCGCCAATTTTTGGCACACGGAGGGTTCTCGCAAAGTCTCGCCCCATTCCAAGTCCGGCGGACGAAGTTGGCCATCCCCTCCCCCCAAGGCTATAGCCCACCCGTTTTTTGGGCAATTTTGCGGCGGACGAACTTAAGGACGGGACCTTCGGGGGCTTATTTTAGGGCACGGCTGAGTCCGCGGCCTATTTTTGGTACATGGAGGGTGCTCGAAAAGTCTCGCCCCATTCCGAGTCCGGCGGACGAAGTTGGCCAGCCCCTCCCCCCAAGGCTATAGCCCACCCGTTTTTTGGGCATTTTTGCGGCGGACGAACTTGGGGACGGGACCTTCGGGGGCATATTTTTGGGTACGGCAGTGACCGCGGCCTATTTTTTGCACACGGAGGGCGCTCGCAAAGTCTCGCCACATTCCGAGTCCGGCGGACGAAGTTGGCCAGCCCCTCCCCCAAGGCTATAGCCCACCCGTTTTTTGGGCATTTTTGCGGCGGACGAACTTGGGGACGGGACCTTCGGGGGCTTATTTTTGCGCGCAGCTGTACCCGTGGCCTATTTTTGGCACACGGAGGGCGCTTGCAAAGTCTCGCCCCATTCCGAGTCCGGCGGACGAAGTGGGCCAGCCCCTCCCCCCAAGGCTATAGCCCACCCGTTTTCTGGGCATTTTTGCGGAGGACGAACTTGGGGACGGGACCTTCGGGGGCTTATTATTGGGCGCGGCTGTTCCCACGGCCTATTTTTGGCACACAGAGGGCGCTCGCAAAGTCTCGCCCCATTCCGAGTCCGGCGGACGAAGTTGGCCAGCCCCTCCCCCCAAGGCTATAGCCCACCCGTTTTTTGGGCATTTTTGCGGCGGATGAACTTGGGTACGGGACCTTCGGGGGCTTATTTTTGGGTACGGCTGTGCCCGCGGCCTATTTTTGGCACACGGAGGGCGCTCGCATAGTCTCGCCCCATTCCGAGTCCGGCGGACGAACTTGGCCGGCCCCTCCCCCCAAGGCTATAGCCCACCCGTTTTTTGGGCATTTTTGCGGCGGACGAACTTGGGGACGGGAAATTCGGGGGCTTATTATTGGGCGCGGCGGTGCCCGCGGCCTATTTTTGGCACACGGAGGGCGCTCGCAAAGTCTCACCCCATTCCGAGTCCGGCGGACGAAGTTGGTCAGCCCCCCCCCCCCAAGGCTATAGCCCACCCATTTTTTGGGCATTTTTGCGGCGGACGAACTTGGGGACGGGACCTTCGGGGCCTTATTTTTGGGCGCGGCTGTGACCGCGGCCTATTTTTGGCACACGGAGGGCACTCGTAAAGTCTCGCCCCATTCCGAGTCCGGCGGACGAAGTTGGTCAGCCCCCCCCCAAGGCTATAGCCCACCCGTTTTTTGGGCATTTTTGCTGCGGATGAACTTGGGGACGGGACCTTCGGGGCCTTATTTTTGGCCACGGCTGTGCCCGCGGCCTATTTTTGGCACACGGAGGGCGCTCGTAAAGTCTCGCTTCATTCCGAGTCCGGCGGACGAAGTTGGTCAGCCCCCCCCCCCCAAGGCTATAGCCCACCCGTTTTTTAGGCATTTTTGCGGCGGACGAACTTGGGGACGGGACCTTTGGGGGCTTATTTTTGGGCGCGGTTGTGCCCGCCGCCTATTTTTGGCACACGGAGGGTTCTCGCAAAGTCTCGCCCCATTCCGAGTCCGGCGGACGAAGTTGGCCATCCCCTCCCCCCAAGGCTATAGCCCACCCGTTTTTTGGGCAATTTTGCGGCGGATGAACTTAAGGACGGGACCTTCGGGGGCTTATTTTAGGGCACGGCTGAGCCCACGGCCTATTTTTGGCACACCGAGGGCGTTCGAAAAGTCTCGCCCCATTCCGAGTCCGGCGGACGAAGTTGGCCAGCCCCTCCCCCCAAGGCTATTGCCCACCCGTTTTTTGGGCATTTTTGCGGCGGATGAACTTGGGGACGGGACCTTCGGGGGCTTATTTTTGGGCGCGGCTGTGCCCGCGGACTATTTTTGGCACACGGAGGGCGTTCGCAAAGTCTCGCCCCTTTCCGAGTCCGGCGGACGAAGTCGGCCAGCCCCTCCCCCCAAGGCTATAGCCCACCCGTTTTTTGGGCATTTTTGCGGCGGACGAACTTGGGGACGGGACCTTCGGGGGCTTATTTTTGGGCGCGGCTGTGCCCGCGGCCTTTTTTTTGCACACGGAGGGCGTTCGCAAAGTCTCGCCCCTTTCCGAGTCCGGCGGACGAAGTTGGCCAGCCCCTCCCCCCAAGGCTATAGCCCACCCGTTTTTTGGGCATTTTTGCTGCACACGAACCGTCGGACTAAGTTGGCCAGCCTCACCCCCCAAGGCTATAGCCCACCCGTTTTTGTGGCCTTTTTCCGCTGGACGAACTTGGCGGCCCGGCCTTCGGGTGGTTATTTTTGGGCGCGCCTGTGCCCGCGGCCTATTTTTGGCACACGGAGGCCGATCATAAAGTCTCGCGCCATTCCGAGTCCGGCGGACGAAGTTGGCCAGCCCCACCCCCCAAGGCTATAGCCCACCCGTTTTTGTGGCCTTTTTCCGCTGGACGAACTTGGCGCCCCGGCCTTCGGGCGGTTATTTTTTGGCGCGGCTGTGCCCGCGGCCTAGTTTTGGCACACGGAGGCTGCTCGCAAAGTTTCGCGCCATTCCGAGTCCGGCGGACAAAGTTGGCCAGCCCCACCCCCCAAGGCTATAGCCCAGCCGGTTTTGTGGCCTTTTTACGCTGGACGAACTTGGCGCCCCGGCATTCGGGCAGTTATTTTTTGGCACGGCTGTGACCGCGGCATATTTTTCGCGCACGGAGGCTGCTCGTAAAGTCTCGCGCCGCGCCATTCCGAGTCCGGCGGACGAAGTCGACCAGCCCCACCCCCCAAGGCTATAGCCCACCCGTTTTTGTGGCCCTTTTCCGCTGGACGAACTTGGCGCCCCGGCCTTCGAGCGGTTATTTTTTGGCACGGCTGTGCCTGCGGCCTATTTTTGGCACACGGAGGCTGCTCGCAAAGTCTCATGCCATTCCGAGTCCGGCGGACGAAGTCCGCCCGCCACACCCCCCAAGGCTATAGCCCACCCGTTTTTCTGGCCTTTTTCCGCTGGACGAACTTGGCGCCCCGGCCTTCGGGCGGTTATTTTGGGTGCGGCTGTGCCCCGCGGCCTAGCACCACGGAGGCCGATCGTAAAGTCTCGCGCCATTCCGAGTCCGGCGGACGAAGTTGGCCAGCCCCACCCCCCAAGGCTATAGCCCACCCGTTTTTGTGTCCTTTTTCCGCTGGACGAACTTGGCGCCCCGGAATTCGGGCAATTATTTTTTGGCGCGGCTGTGCCCGCGGCCTATTTTTGGCACACGGAGGCTGCTTGTAAAGTCTCACGCCATTCCGAGTCCGGCGGACGAAGTTGGCCATCCCCACCCCCCAAGGCTATAGCCCACCCGTTTTTATGGCCTTTTTCCGCTGGACGAACTTGGCGCCCCGGCATTCGGGCGGTAATTTTTGGGCGTAGCTGTGCCCGCGGCCTATTTTTGGCACAGGGAGGCCGCTCCCAAAGTCTCGCGCCATTCCGAGTCCGGCGGACGAAGTCGGCCAGCCCCACCCCCCAAGTCTATAGCCCACCCGTTTTTGTGGCCTTTTTCCGCTGGACGAACTTGGCGCCCCGGCCTTCGGGAGGTTATTTTTGGGCGCAGCTGTGCCCGTGGCCTATTTTTGGCACACGGAGGCCGCCGGCAAAGTCTCGCACCATTCCGAGTCCGGCGGACGAAGTTGGCCAGCCCCACCCCCCAAGTCTATAGCCCACCCGTTCTTGTGGCCCTTTTCCGCTGGACGAGCTTGGCGGCCCGGCCTTCGGGCAATTATTTTTGGGTACGTTTGAGCCCGCGGCCTATTTTGGGCACACAGAGGCCGCTCGTAAAGTCTCGTACCATTCCGAGTCCGGCGGACGAAGTTGGCAAGCCCCACCCCCCAAGGCTGTAGCCCACCCGTTTTTGTGGCCTTTTTCCGCTGGACGAACTTGGCGCCCCGGCCTTCGGGCAGTTATATTTGGGCGTGGCTGTGCCCACGGCCTATTTTTGGAACACGGAGGCTGCTCGCAATGTCTCGCGCCATTCCGAGTCCGGCGGACGAACTTGGCCAGCCCCACCCCCCAAGGCTATAGCCCATCGGTTTTTGTGGCCTTTTTCCGCTGGACGAACTTGGCGCCCCGGCCTTCGGGCGGTTATTTTTGGGCGCGGCTGTGCTAGCGGCCTATTTTGGGCACACGGAGGCCGCTCGCAAAGTCTCGCGCCATTCCGAGTCCGGCGGACGAAGTTGGCCAGCCCCACCCCCCAAGGCTATAGCCCACCCGTTTTTGTGGCCTTTTTCTGCTGGACGAACTTGCTGCCCCGGCCTTCGGGCGGTTATTTTTTGGCGCGGCTGTGCCCACAGCCTATTTTGGGCACACGGTGGCCGCTCCCAAAGTCTCGCACCATTCCGAGTCCGGCGGACGAAGTTGGCCAGCCCCACCCCCCAAGGCTATAGCCCACCCGTTTTTGTGGCCTTTTTCCTCTGGACGAACTTGGCGCCGCGGCCTTCGGGCGGTTATTTTTGGGCGCGGCTGTGCCCTCGGCCTATTTTTGGCACACGGAGGCCGCTCGCAATGTCTCGCGCCATTCTGAGTCCGGCGGACTAACTTGGCCAGCCCCACCCCCCAAGGCTATAGCCCACCGGTTTTTGTGGCCTTTTTCCGCTGGACGAACTTGGCGCCCCGGCCTTCGGGAGGTTGTTTTTGGGCGCGGCTGTGCCCGCGGCCTATTTTTGGCACACGGAGGCCGCTCGCAAAGTCTCACGACATTCCGAGTCCGGCGGACGAAGTTGGCCAGACCCCCCCCCAAGGCTATAGCCCACCCGTTTTTGTTGCCTTTTTCCGCTGGACGAACTTGGCGCCCCGGCCTTCGGGTGATTATTTTTGGCTCGGCTGTGCCCGCGGCCTATTTTTGGCACAGGGAGGCCGCTCGCAATGTCTCGCGCCATTCCGAGTCCGGCGGACGAAGTTGGCCAGCCCCACCCCCCAAGGCTATAACCCACCCGTTTTTGTGGCCTTTTTCCTCTGGACGAACTTGGCGCCGCGGCCTTCGGGCGGTTATTTTTGGGTGTGGCTGTGCCCGCGGCCTATTTTTGGTACACGGAGGCCGCTCGCAATTTCTCACACCATTCCGAGTCCGGCGGACGAAGTCGGCCAGCCACACCCCCCAAGGCTATAGCCCACCCGTTTTTGTGGCCTTTTTCCGCTGGACGAACTTGGCGACCCGGCCTTCGGGTGGTTATTTTTGGGCGCGGCTGTGCCCGCAGCCTATTTTTGGCACACGGAGGCTGCTTGTAAAGTCTCACGCCATTCCGAGTCCGGCGGACGAAGTTGGCCATCCCCACCCCCCAAGGCTATAGCCCACCCGTTTTTATGGCCTTTTTCCGCTGGACGAACTTGGCGCCCCGGCATTCGGGCGGTAATTTTTGGGCGTAGCTGTGCCCGCGGCCTATTTTTGGCACAGGGAGGCCGCTCCCAAAGTCTCGCGCCATTCCGAGTCCGGCGGACGAAGTCGGCCAGCCCCACCCCCCAAGGCTATAGCCCACCCGTTTTTGTGGCCTTTTTCCGCTGGACGAACTTGGCGCCCCGGCCTTCGGGAGGTTATTTTTGGGCGCGGCTGTGCCCGTGGCCTATTTTTGGCACACGGAGGCCGCCGGCAAAGTCTCGCACCATTCCGAGTCCGGCGGACGAAGTTGGCCAGCCCCACCCCCCAAGTCTATAGCCCACCCGTTCTTGTGGCCCTTTTCCGCTGGACGAGCTTGGCGGCCCGGCCTTCGGGCAATTATTTTTGGGTGCGTTTGAGCCCGCGGCCTAATTTGGGCACACAGAGGCCACTCGTAAAGTCTCTTACCATTCCGAGTCCGGCGGACGAAGTTGGCAAGCCCCACCCCCAAAGGCTGTAGCCCACCCGTTTTTGTGGCCTTTTTCCGCTGGACGAACTTGGCGCCCCGGCCTTCGGGCAGTTATTTTTGGGTGTGGCTGTGCCCACGGCCTATTTTTGGAACACGGAGGCTGCTCGCAATGTCTCGCGCCATTCCGAGTCCGGCGGACGAACTTGGCCAGCCCCACCCCCCAAGGCTATAGCCCATCGGTTTTTGTGGCCTTTTTCCGCTGGACGAACTTGGCGCCCCGGCCTTCGGGCGGTTATTTTTGGGCGCGGCTGTGCCCGCGGCCTATTTTTGGCACACGGAGGCCGCTCGCAAAGTCTCGCGCCATTCCGAGTCCGGCGGACGAAGTTGGCCAGCCCCACCCCCCAAGGCTATAGCCCACCCGTTTTGTGGCCTTTTTCCGCTGGACGAACTTGGCGCCCCGGCCTTCGGGCGGTTATTTTTGGGCGCGGCTGTGCGCCCCGCCTATTTTGGGCACACGGTGGCCGCTCCCAAAGTCTCGCACCATTCCGAGTCCGGCGGACGAAGTTGGCCAGCCCCACCCCCCAAGGCTATAGCCCACCCGTTTTTGTGGCCTTTTTCCGCTGGACGAACTTGGCGCCCCGGCCTTCGGGCGGTTATTTTTGGGCGCGGCTGTGCCCGCGGCCTATTTTTGGCACACGGAGGCCGCTCGCAATGTCTCGCGCCATTCCGAGTCCGGCGGACTAACTTGGCCAGCCCCACCCCCCAAGGCTATAGCCCACCGGTTTTTGTGGCCTTTTTCCGCTGGACGAACTTGGCGCCCCGGCCTTCGGGAGGTTGTTTTTGGGCGCGGCTGTGCCCGCGGCCTATTTTTGGCACACGGAGGCCGCTCGCAAAGTCTCACGACATTCCGAGTCCGGCGGACGAAGTTGGCCAGCCCCACCCCCCAAGGCTATAGCCCACCCGTTTTTGTTGCCTTTTTCCGCTGGACGAACTTGGCGCCCCGGCCTTCGGGTGATTATTTTTGGCTCGGCTGTGCCCGCGGCCTATTTTTGGCACAGGGAGGCCGCTCGCAATGTCTCGCGCCATTCCGAGTCCGGCGGACGAAGTTGGCCAGCCCCACCCCCCAAGGCTATAACCCACCCGTTTTTGTGCCCTTTTTCCTCTGGACGAACTTGGCGCCGCGGCCTTCGGGCGGTTATTTTTGGGTGTGGCTGTGCCCGCGGCCTATTTTTGGTACACGGAGGCCGCTCGCAATTTCTCACACCATTTCGAGTCCGGCGGACGAAGTCGGCCAGCCACACCCCCCAAGGCTATAGCCCACCCGTTTTTGTGGCCTTTTTCCGCTGGACGAACTTGGCGGCCCGGCCTTCGGGTGGTTATTTTTGGGCGCGGCTGTGCCCGCAGCCTATTTTTGGGACACGGAGGGCGCTCGTAAAGTCTCGCACCATTCCGAGTCCGGCGGACGAAGTTGGCCAGCCCCACCCCCCAAGGCTATAGCCCACCCGTTTTTATGGCCTTTTTCCGCTGGACGAACTTGGCGCCCCGGCCTTTGGGCAGTTATTTTTGGGCGCGGCTGTGCCCGCAGACTATTTTGGGCACACGGAGGCCGCTCCCAAAGTCTCGCGCCATTCCGAGTCCGGCGGACGAAGTTGGCCAGCCCCACCCCCCAAGGCTATAGCCCACCCGTTTTTGTGGCCTTTTTCCTCTGGACGAACTTGGCGCCGCGGCCTTCGGGCGGTATTTTTGGGAGCGGCTGTGCCCCCGGCCTATTTTGGGCACACGGAGGCCACTCCCAAAGTCTCGCGCCATTCCGACTCCGGCGAATGAAGTTGGCCAGCCCCACCCCCCAAGGCTATAGCCCACCCGTTTTTGTGGCATTCTTCCGCAGGACGAACTTGGCGCCCCGGCCTTCGGGCGGTTATTTTTTGGCGCGGCTGTGCCCGCGGCCTATTTTGGGCACACGGTGGCCGCTCCCAAAGTCTCGCGCCATTCCGAGTCCGGCGGACGAAGTTGGCCAGCCCCACCCCCCAAGGCTATAACCCACCCGTTTTTGTGGCCTTTTTCCTCTGGAAGAACTTGGCGCCGCGGCCTTCGGGCGGTTATTTTTGGGTGTGGCTGTGCCCGCGGCCTATTTTTGGTACACGGAGGCCGCTCGCAATTTCTCACGCCATTCCGAGTCCGGCGGACGAAGTCGGCCAGCCACACCCCCCAAGGCTATAGCCCACCCGTTTTTGTGGCCTTTTTCCGCGGGAAGAACTTGGCGGCCCGGCCTTCGGGTGGTTATTTTTGGGCGCAGCTGTGCCCGCAGCCTATTTTTGGCACACGGAGGGCGCTCGTATAGTCTCGCACCATTCCGAATCCGGCGGACGAAGTTAGCCAGCCCCACCCCCCAAGGCTATAGCCCACCCATTTTTGTGGCCTTTTTCCGCTGGACGAACTTGGCGTCCCGGCCTTCGGGCGGTTATTTTTGGGCTCGGCTGTGTCCGCGGCCTATTTTTGGCATACGGAGGCCGCTTGTAAAGTCTTGCGCCATTCCGAGTCCGGCGGACGAAGTGGGCCAGCCCCACCCCCCAAGGCTATAGCCCACCCGTTTTTGTGGCCTTTTTCCGCTGGACGAACTTGGTGCCCCGGCCTTCGGGGGGTTATTTTTGGGCGAGGCTGTGCCCGCGGCCTATTTTTGGCACACGGAGACCGCGCGTAAAGACTCGTGCCATTCCGAGTCCGGCGGACGAAGTTGGCCAGCCCCACCCCCCAAGGCTTTTGTGGCCTTTTTCCGCTGGACGATCTTGGCGCCCCGGCCTTCGGGCGGTTATTTTTTGACGCGGCTGTGTCCGCAGCCTATTTTTGGCACACGGAGGCCGCTCGCAAAGTCTCGCGCCATTCCGAGTCCGCGGACGAAGTTGGCCAGCCCCACCCCCCAAGGCTATACTCCACCCGTTTTTGTGGCCTTTTTCCGCTGGACGAACTTGGCGTCCCGGCCTTCGGGCGGTTATTTTTGGGCTCGGCTGTGTCCGCGGCCTATTTTTGGCATACGGAGGCCGCTTGTAAAGTCTTGCGCCATTCCGAGTCCGGCGGACGAAGTGGGCCAGCCCCACCCCCCAAGGCTATAGCCCACCCGTTTTTGTGGCCTTTTTCCGCTGGACGAACTTGGTGCCCCGGCCTTCGGGGGGTTATTTTTGGGCGAGGCTGTGCCCGCGGCCTATTTTTGGCACACGGAGACCGCGCGTAAAGACTCGTGCCATTCCGAGTCCGGCGGACGAAGTTGGCCAGCCCCACCCCCCAAGGCTTTTGTGGCCTTTTTCCGCTGGACGATCTTGGCGCCCCGGCCTTCGGGCGGTTATTTTTTGACGCGGCTGTGTCCGCAGCCTATTTTTGGCACACGGAGGCCGCTCGCAAAGTCTCGCGCCATTCCGAGTCCGCGGACGAAGTTGGCCAGCCCCACCCCCCAAGGCTATAGCCGACCCGGTTTTGTGGCCTTTTTAAGCTGGACGAACTTGGCGCCCCGGTATTCGGGCGGTTATTTTTTGCGCGGCTGTGCCCGCGGCCCATTTTTGGCACACGGAGGCTGCTCGTAAAGTCTCGCGCCATTCCGAGTCCGGCGGACGAAGTTGGCCAGCCCCACCCCCCAAGGCTATAGCCCACCCGTTTTTATGGCCTTTTTCCGCTGGACGAACTTGGCGACACGGCCTTCGGGTGGTTATTTTTGGGCGCGGCTGTGCCCGCGGCTTATTTTGGGCACACGGAGGCCGTTCGCAAAGTCTCGCACCATTCCGAGTCCGGCGGACGAAGTCGGCCAGCCCCACCCCCCAAGGCTATAGCCCACCCGTTTTTGTGGCCTTTTTCCGCTGGACGAACTTGGCGCCCCGGCCTTCGGGCGGTTATTTTTGGGTGCGGCTGTGCCCACGGCCTATTTTTGGCACACGGAGGATGCTCGCAAAGTCTCGCACCATTCCGAGTACGGCGGACGAAGTGGGCCAGCCCCACCCCCCAAGGTTATAGCCCACCCTTTTTTGTGGCCTTTTTCCGCTGGACGAACTTGGCGCCCCGGCCTTCGAGCGGTTATTTTTGGGTGCGGCAGTGCCCGTGGCCTATTTTTGGCACACGGAGGCCGTTCGCAAAGTCTCGCGCCATTCCGAGTTCGGCGGACGAAGTCGGCCAGCCCCACCCCCCAAGGCTTTTGTGGCCTTTTTCCGCTGGACGAACTTGGCGCCCCGGCATTCGGGCGGTTATTTTTTGTGCGGCTGTGCCCGCGGCCTATTTTTGGCACACGGAGGCTGGTCCCAAAGTCTCGCGCCATTCTGAGTCCGGCGGACGAACTTGGCCAGCCCCACCCCCCAAGGCTATAGCTCACCCGTTTTTATGGCCTTTTTCCGCTGGACGAACTTGGCGCCACGGCCTTCGGGCGGTTATTTTTGGGCGCGGCTGTGCCCGCGGCCTATTTTGGGCACACGGAGGCCGTTCGGAAAGTCTCGCGCCATTCCGAGTCCGGCGGACGAAGTCGGCCAGCCCCACCCCCCAAGGCTATAGCCCACCCGTTTTTGTGGCCTTTTTCCGCTGGACGAACTTGGCGCCCCGGCCTTCGGGCGGTTATTTTTGGGTGCAGCTGTGCCCGCGTCCTATTTTTGGCACACGGAGGATGCTCGCAAAGTCTCGCACCATTCCGAGTCCGCCGGACGAAGTCGGCCAGCCCCACCCCCCAAGGCTATAGCCCACCCGGTTTTGTGGCCTTTTTCCGCTGGACGAACTTGGCGCCCCGGCTTTCGGGCGGTTATTTTTTGGCGCGGCTATGCCCGCGGCCTATTTTTGGCACACGGAGGCCGCAAGCAAAGTCTCGCACCATTCCGAGTCCGGCGGACGAAGTTGGGCAGCCCCACCCCCTAAGGCTATAGCCCACCCGTTTTTGTGGCCTTTTTCCGCTGGACGAACTTGGCTCCCCGGCCTTCGGGGGGTTATTTTTGGGCGCGGCTGTGCCCGCGGCCTATTTTTGGCACACGGAGGCCACTCGCAAAGTCTCGCGCCATTCCGAGTCCGGCGGACGAAGTTGGCCAGCCCCACCCCCCAAGGCTATAGCCCACCCGTTTTTGTGGCCTTTTTCCGCTGGACGAACTTGGCGCCCCGGCCTTCGGGGGGTTATTTTTGGGTACGGCTGTGCCCGCAGCCTATTTTTGGCACACGGAGGCCGCACGCAAAGTCTCGCGCTATTCCGATTCCGGCGGACGAAGTTGGCCAGCCCCACCCCCCAAGGCTATAGCCCACCCGTTTTTGTGGCCTTTTTCCGCTGGACAAATTTGGCGCCCCGGCCTTCGGGCGGTTGTTTTTGGGTGCGGCTGTGCCCGCGGACTATTTTTGGCACACGGAGGCCGCTCGCAAAGTCTCGCGCCATTCCGAGTCCGGCGGACGAAGTAGGCCAGCCCCACCCCCCAAGGCTATAGCCCACCCGTTTTTGTGGCCTTTTTCCGCTGGTCGAACTTGGCGCCCCGGCCTTCGGGCGGTTATTTTTGGGTGTGGCTGTAACCGTGGCCTATTTTTGGCTCAGGGAGGCCGCTCGCAAAGTCTCGCGCCATTCCGAGTCCGGCGGACGAAGTTGGCCAGCCCCACCCCCCAAGGCTATAGCCCACCCGTTTTTGTGGCCTTTTTCCGCTGGACGAACTTGGCGCCCCGGCCTTCGGGCGGTTATTTTTGGGCGCGGCTGTGCCCGTGGCCTATTTTTGGCACACAGAGGCCGTTCGCAAAGTCTCACGCCATTCGGAGTCCGGCGGATGAAGTTGGCCAGCCCCACCCCCCAAGGCTATACTCCACCCGTTTTTGTGGCCTTTTTCCGCTGGACGAACTTGGCGCCCCGGCCTTCGGGCGGTTATTTTTTGGCTTGGCTGTGACCGCGGCCTATTTTTGGCACACGGAGGCCGCACGCAAAGTCTCGCGCTATTCTGAGTCCGGCGGACGAAGTGGGCCAGCCCCACCCCCCAAGGCTATAGCCCACCCGTTTTTGTGGCCTTTTTCCGCTGGACGAACTTGGCGTCCCAGCCTTCGGGCGGTTATTTTTGGGCAGCGGCTGTGCCTGTGGCCTATTTTTGGCACACGGAGGCCGCTCGCAAAGTCTCGCGCCATTCCGAGTCCGGCGGACGAAGTTGGCCAGCCCCACCCCCCAAGGCTATAGCCCACCCGTTTTTGTGGCCTTTTTCAGCTGGATGAACTTGGCGCCCCGGCCTTCGGGCAGTTATTTTTTGGTGCGGCTGTGCCCGCGGCCTATTTTTGGCACACGGAGGCCACTCGCAAAGTCTCGCGCCATTCCGAGTCCGGCGGACGAAATATGGCCAGCCCCACCCCCCAAGGCTATAGCCCACCCGTTTTTGTGGCCTTTTTCCGCTGGACGAACTTGGCGCCCCGGCCTTCGGGCGGTTATTTTTGGGTGCGGCTATGCCCGCAGCCTATTTTTGGCACACGGAGGCCGCACGCAAAGTCTCGCGCTATTCCGATTCCGGCGGACGAAGTTGGCCAGCCCCACCCCCCAAGGCTATAGCCCACCCGGTTTTGTGGCCTTTTTCCGCTGGACGAACTTGGCGCCCCGGCCTTCGGGCGGTTGTTTTTGGGTGCGGCTGTGCCCGCGGACTATTTTTGGCACACGGAGGCCGCTCGCAAAGTCTCGCGCCATTCCGAGTCCGGCGGACGAAGTAGGCCAGCCCCACCCCCCAAGGCTATAGCCCACCCGTTTTTGTGGCCTTTTTCCGCTGGCCGAACTTGGCGCCCCGGCCTTCGGGCGGTTATTTTTGGGTGCGGCTGTAACCGTGGCCTATTTTTGGCACACAGAGGCCGTTCGCAAAGTCTCGCGCCATTCGGAGTCCGGCGGACGAAGTTGGCCTGCCCCACCCCCCAAGGCTATAGCCCACCCGTTTTTTTGGCCTTTTTCCGCTGGCCGAACTTGGCGCCCCGGCCTTCGGGAGGTTTTTTTTGGGTGCAGCTGTGCCCGTGGCCTATTTTTGGCACACGGAGGCCATTCGCAAAGTCTCTCGCCATTCGGTGTCCGGCGGACGAAGTTGGCCAGCCCCACCCCCCAAGGCTATAGCCCACCCGTTTTTGTGGCCTTTTACCGCTGGACGAACATGGCGCCCCGGCCTTCGGGAGGTTATTTTTTGGCGCGGCTGTGCCCGCGGCCTATTTTTGGCACACGGAGGCCGCTCGCAAAGTCTCGCGCCATTCGGAGTCCGGCGGACGAAGGTTGCCAGCCCCACCCCCCAAGGCTATAGCCCACCCGTTTTTGTGGCCTTTTTCCGCTGGACGAACATGGCGCCCCGGCCTTCGGGCAGTTATTTTTTGGCGCGGTTGTGCCCGCAGCCTAATTTTGGCACACGGAGGCAGCTCGCAAAGGTTCGCGCCATTCCGAGTCCGGCGGACGAAGTTGGCCAGCCCCACACCCAAGGCTATAGCCCGCCCGTTTTTGTGGCCTTTTTCCGCTGGACGAACTTGGCGCCCCGGCCTTCGGGGGGTTATTTTTGGGCGCGGCTGCGCCCGCGGCCTATATTTGGCACACGGAGGCCGCTCGCAAAGTCTCGCGCCATTCTGAGTCCGGCGGACGAAGTGGGCCAGCCCCACCCCCCAAGGCTATAGCCCACCCGTTTTTGTGGCCTTTTTCCGCCGGACGAACTTGGCGCCCCGGCCTTCGAGCGGTTATTTTTGGGTGTGGCTGTGTTCGCGGCCTATTTTTGGCACGCGGAGGCCACACGCAAAGTCTCGCGCTATTCCGAGTCCGGCGGACGAAGTTGGCCAGCCCCACCCCCCAAGGCTATAGCCAACCCGTTTTTGTGGCCTTTTTCCGCTGGACGAACTTGGCGCCCCGGCCTTCGGGCGGTTATTTTTGGGTGCAGCTGTCCCCGTGGCCTATTTTTGGCACACGGAGGCCGTTCGCAAAGTCTCGCACCATTCGGAGTCCGGCGGACGAAGTTGGCCAGCCCCACCCCCAAGGCTATAGCCCACCCGTTTTTGTGGCCTTTTTCCGCTGGCCGAACTTGGCGCCCCGGCCTTCGGGCGGTTATTTTTTGGCGCGGTTCTGCCCACGGCCTATTTTGGGCACATGGAGGCCGCTCATAAAGTCTCAAGCCATTCCGAGTCCGGCGGACGAAGTGGGCCAGCCCCACCCCCGAAGGCTATAGCCCACCCGTTTTTGTGGCCTTTTTCCGCTGGACGAACTTGGCGCCCCGGCCTTCGGGGGGTTATTTTTGGGCGCGGCTGTACCCGCGGCCTATTTTTGGCACACGGAGGCCGCTCGCAAAGTCTCGCGCCATTCCGAGTCCGGCGGACGAAGTTGGCCAGCCCCACCCCCCAAGGCTATAGCCCACCCGTTTTTGTGGGCTTTTTCCGCTGGACGAACTTGGCGCCCCGGCCTTCGGGCGGTTAATTTTGGTGCGGCTGTCCCCGCGGCCTATTTTTGGCACACGGAGGCCGCTCGCAAAGTCTCATGCCATTCCGAGACCGGCGGACGAAGTTGGCCAGCCCAACCCCCCAAGGCTATAGCCCACCCGTTTTTGTGGCCTTTTTCCGCTGGACGAACTTGGCGCCCCGGCCTTCGGGCGGTTTTTTTTGGGTGCGGCTGTGGCCGCGGCCTATTTTTGGCACACGGAGGCCGCTCGCAAAGTCTCACGCCATTCCGAGTCCGGCGGACGAAGTTGGCCAGCGCCACCTCCCAAGGCTATAGCCCACCCGTTTTTGTGACCTTTTTCGGCTGGCCGAACTTGGCGCCCCGGCCTTCGGGCAGTTATTTTTGGGTGCGGCTGTGTCCGTGCCCTATTTTTGGCACACAGAGGCCGTTCGCAAAGTCTCGCACCATTCGGAGTCCGGTGGACGAAGTTGGCCAGCCGCACCCCCCATGGCTATAGCCCACCCGTTTTTGTGGCCTTTTTCCGCTGGACGAACTTGGCGCCCCGGTCTTCGGGGGCTTATTTTTGGGCGCATCTGTGCCCGCGGCCTATTTTTGGCACATGGAGCCCGCTCGCAAAGTCTCGCGCCATTCCGAGTCCGGCGGACGAAGTTGGCCAGCCCCACCCCCCAAGGCTATAGCCCACCCGTTTTTGTGGCCTTTTTCCGCTGGACGAACTTGGCGCCCCGGCCTTCGGACGGTTATTTTTGGGTGCGGCTGTTCCCGCGGCCTATTTTTGGCACACGGAGGCCGCACGCAAAGTCTCGCGCTATTCTGAGTCCGGCGGACGAAGTTGGCCAGCCCCACGCCCCAAGGCTATAGCCCACCCGTTTTTGTGGCCTTTTTCCGCTGGACGAACTTGGCGCCCCAGCCTTCGGGGTGTTATTTTTGGGCAGCGGCTGTGCCTGTGGCCTATTTTTGGCACACGGAGGCCGCTCGCAAAGTCTCGCGCCATTTTGAGTCCGGCGGACGAAGTTGGCCAGCCCCACCCCCCAAGGCTATAGCCCACCCGTTTTTGTGCCCTTTTTCCGCTGGACGAACTTGGCGCCCCGGCCTTCGGGCGGTTATTTTTTGGTGCAGCTGTCCCCGTGGCCTATTTTTGGCACACGGAGGCCGTTCGCAAAGTCTTGCACCATTCGGAGTCCGGCGGACGAAGTTGGCCAGCCCCACCCCCAAGGCTATAGCCCACCCGTTTTTGTGGCCTTTTTCCGCTGGCCGAACTTGGCGCCCCGGCCTTCGGGCGGTTATTTTTTGGCGCGGCTCTGCCCACGGCCTATTTTTGGCACATGGAGGCCGCTCGTAAAGTCTCAAGCCATTCCGAGTCCGGCGGACGAAGTGGGCCAGCCCCACCCCCCAAGGCTATAGTCCACCCGTTTTTGTGGCCTTTTTCCGCTGGACGAACTTGGCGCCCCGGCCTTCGGGGGGTTATTTTTGGGCGCGGCTGTGCCCGCGGCCTATTTTTGGCACACGGAGGCCGCTCGTAAAGTCTCGCGCCATTCCGAGTCCGGCGGACGAAGTTGGCCAGCCCCACCCCCCAAGGCTATAGCCCACCCGTTTTTGTGGCCTTTTTCCGCTGGACGAACTTGGCGCCCCGGCCTTCGGGCGGTTATTTTTGGTGCGGCTGTGCCCGCGGCCTATTTTTGGCACACGGTGGCCGCTCGCAAAGTCTCGTGCCATTCCGAGACCGGCGGACGAAGTTGGCCAGCCCCACCCCCCAAGGCTATAGCCCACCCGTTTTTGTGGCCTTTTTCCGCTGGACGAACTTGGCGCCCCGGCCTTCGGGCGGTTTTTTTTGGGTGCGGCTGTGCCCGCGGCCTATTTTTGGCACACGGAGGCCGCTCGCAAAGTCTCGCGCCATTCCGAGTCCGGCGGACGAAGTTGGCCAGCCCCACCTCCCAAGGCTATAGCCCACCCGTTTTTGTGACCTTTTTCGGCTGGCCGAACTTGGCGCCCCGGCCTTCGGGCAGTTATTTTTGGGTGCGGCTGTGCCCGTGGCCTATTTTTGGCACACAGAGGCCGTTCGCAAAGTCTCGCACCATTCGGAGTCCGGCGGACGAAGTTGGCCAGCCGCACCCCCCAAGGCTATAGCCCACCCGTTTTTGTGGCCTTTTTCCGCTGGACGAACTTGGCGCCCCGGTCTTCGGGGGGTTATTTTTGGGCGCATCTGTGCCCGCGGCCTATTTTTGGCACATGGAGGCCGCTCGCAAAGTCTCGCGCCATTCCGAGTCCGGCGGACGAAGTGGGCCAGCCCCACCCCCCAAGGCTATACCCCACCCGTTTTTGTGGCCTTTTTCCGCTGGACGAACTTGGCGCCCCGGCCTTCGGGCGGTTATTTTTGGGTGCGGCTGTGCCCGTGGCCTATTTTTGGTACACGGAGGCCACACGCAAAGTCTCGCACTATTCTGAGTCCGGCGGACGAAGTTGGCCAGCCCCACCCCCCAAGGCTATAGCCCACCCGTTTTTGTGGCCTTTTTCCGCTGGACGAACTTGGCGCCCCAGCCTTCGGGGTGTTATTTTTGGGCAGCGGCTGTGCCCGCGGCCTATTTTTGGCACACGGAGGCCGCTCGCAAAGTCTCGTACCATTCCGAGACCGGCGGACGAAGTAGGCCAGCCGCACCCCCCAAGGCTATAGCCCACACGTTTTTGTGGCCTTTTTCCGCTGGACGAACTTGGCGCCCCGGCCTTCGGGCGGTTGTTTTTGGGTGCGGCTGTGCCCGTGGACTATTTTTGGCACATGGAGGCCGCTCGCAAAGTCTCGCGCCATTCCTAGTCCGGCGGACGAAGTTGACCAGCCCCACCCCCCAAGGCTATAGCCCACCCGTTTTTGTGGCCTTTTTCCGCTGGCCGAACTTGGCGCCCCGGCCTTCGGGCAATTATTTTTGGGTGCGGCTGTGGCCGTGGCCTATTTTTGGCACACAGAGGCCGTTCGCAAAGTCTCACACCATTCGGAGTCCGGCGGACGAAGTTGGCCAGCCCCACCCCCCAAGGCTATAGCCCACCCGTTTTTGTGGCCTTTTTCCGCTGGACGAACTTGGCGCCCCGGCCTTCGGGCGGTTATTTTTTGGCTCGGCTGTGACCGCGGCCTATTTTTGGCACACAGAGGACGCTCGCAAAGTTTCGCGCCATTCCGAGTCCGGCGGATGAAGTTGGCCAGCCCCACCCCCCAAGGCTATAGCCCACCCGGTTTTTTGGCCTTTTTACGCTGGACGAACTTGGCGCCCCGGCATTCGGGTGGTTATTTTTTGGCGCGGCTGTGCCCGCGGCCTATTTTTGGCACACCGAGGCCGCTCACAAAGTCTCGCGCCATTCCGAGTCCGGCGGACGAAGTTGGCCAGCCCCACCCCCCAAGGCTATAGCCCACCCGTTTTTGTGGCCTTTTTCCACTGGACGAACTTGGCGCCCCGGCCTTCCGGCGATTATTTTTGGGCTCGGCTTTGCCCGCGGCCTATTTTTGGCACACGGAGGCCGCTCGTAAAGTTCCGAGTCCGGCGGACGAAGTTGGCCAGCCCCACCCCCCAAGGCCCACCCGTTTTTGTGGCCTTTTTCCGCTGGACGAACTTGGCGCCCCGGCCTTCGGACGGTTATTTTTGGGCCCGGCTGTGCCCGCGGCCTATTTTTGGCAAACAGAGGCCGCTCGCAAAGTCTCGCGCCATTCGGAGTCCGGTGGACGAAGTTGGCCAGCCCCACCCCCCAAGGCTATAGCCCACCCGTTTTTGTGACCTTTTTCGGCTGGCCGAACTTGGCGCCCCGGCCTTCGGGCAGTTATTTTTGGGTGCGGCTGTGTCCGTGCCCTATTTTTGGCACACAGAGGCCGTTCGCAAAGTCTCGCACCATTCGGAGTCCGGTGGACGAAGTTGGCCAGCCGCACCCCCCATGGCTATAGCCCACCCGTTTTTGTGGCCTTTTTCCGCTGGACGAACTTGGCGCCCCGGTCTTCGGGGGGTTATTTTTGGGCGCATCTGTGCCCGCGGCCTATTTTTGGCACATGGAGCCCGCTCGCAAAGTCTCGCGCCATTCCGAGTCCGGCGGACGAAGTTGGCCAGCCCCACCCCCCAAGGCTATAGCCCACCCGTTTTTGTGGCCTTTTTCCGCTGGACGAACTTGGCGCCCCGGCCTTCGGGCGGTTATTTTTTGGTGCAGCTGTCCCCGTGGCCTATTTTTGGCACACGGAGGCTGTTCGCAAAGTCTTGCACCATTCGGAGTCCGGCGGACGAAGTTGGCCAGCCCCACCCCCAAGGCTATAGCCCACCCGTTTTTGTGGCCTTTTTCCGCTGGCCGAACTTGGCTCCCCGGCCTTCGGGCGGTCATTTTTGGGCGCGGCTCTGCCCACGGCCTATTTTGGGCACATGGAGGCCGCTCGTAAAGTCTCAAGCCATTCCGAGTCCGGCGGACGAAGTGGGCCAGCCCCACCCCCCAAGGCTATAGTCCACCCGTTTTTGTGGCCTTTTTCCGCTGGACGAACTTGGCGCCCGGCCTTCGGGGTTATTTTTGCGCGGCTGTGGCGGCCTATTTTGGCACACGGAGGCCGCTCGCAAAGTCTCGCGCCATTCCGAGTCCGCGGACGGTTGGCCAGCCCCACCCCCAAGACTATAGCCCACCCGTTTTGTGGCCTTTTCCGCTGGGCGAAGTTGGCGCCCGGCCTTCGGGCGGTTATTTTTGGTGCGGCTGTGCCCGCGGCCTATTTTAGCACACGGAGGTCGCTCGCAAAGTCTCGTGCCATTCCGAGACCCGGCGGACGAAGTTGGCCAGCCCCACCCCCAAGGCTATAGCCCACCCCGTTTTGTGGCCATTTTCCGCTGGGCCGAACTTGGCGCCCGGCCTTCGGGCGGTTTTTTTGGGTGCGGCTGTGCCCGCGGCCTATTTTTGGCGAACGGAGGCCGCTCGCAAGTCTCGCGCCATTCCGAGTCCGGCGGACGAAGTTGGCCAGCCCCACCTCCCAAGGCTATAGCCCACCCGTTTTTGTGACCTTTTTCGGCTGGCCGAACTTGGCGCCCCGGCCTTCGGGCAGTTATTTTTGGGTGCGGCTGTACCCGTGGCCTATTTTTGCCACACAGAGGCCGTTCGCAAAGTCTCGCACCATTCGGAGTCCGGCGGACGAAGTTGGCCAGCCGCACCACCCAAGGCTATAGCCCACCCGTTTTTGTGGCCTTTTTCCGCTGGACGAACTTGGCGCCCCGGTCTTCGGGGGGTTATTTTTGGGCGCATCTGTGCCCGCGGCCTATTTTTGGCACATGGAGGCCGCTCGCAAAGTCTCGCGCCATTCCGAGTCCGGCGGACGAAGTGGGCCAGCCCACCCCCCAAGGCTATACCCCACCCGTTTTTGTGGCCTTTTTCCGCTGGACGAACTTGGCGCCCCAGCCTTCGGGGTGTAATTTTTGGGCAGCGGCTGTGCCTGTGGCCTATTTTTGGCACACGGAGGCCGCTCGCAAAGTCTCGCGCCATTCCTAGTCCGGCGGACGAAGTGGGCCAGCCCCACCCCCCAAGGCTATACCCCACCCGTTTTTGTGGCCTTTTTCCGCTGGACGAACTTGGCGCCCCGGCCTTCGGACGGTTATTTTTGGGTGCGGCTGTGCCCGTGGCATATTTTTGGCACACGGAGGCCACACGCAAAGTCTCGCACTATTCTGAGTCCGGCGGACGAAGTTGGCCAGCCCCACCCCCCAAGGCTATAGCCCACCCGTTTTTGTGGCCTTTTTCCGCTGGACGAACTTGGCGCCCCAGCCTTCGGGGTGTTATTTTTGGGCAGCGGCTGTGCCTGTGGCCTATTTTTGGCACACGGAGGCCGCTCGCAAAGTCTCGCGCCATTCCGAGTCCGGCGGACGAAGTTGGCCAGCCCCACCCCCCAAGGCTATAGCCCACCCGTTTTTGTGGCCTTTTTCAGCTGGGTGAACTTGGCGCCCCGGCCTTCGGGCGGTTATTTTTTGGTGCGGCTGTGCCCGCGGCCTATTTTTGGCACACGGAGGCCGCTCGCAAAGTCTCGTGCCATTCCGAGACCGGCGGACGAAGTAGGCCAGCCGCACCCCCCAAGGCTATAGCCCACACGTTTTTGTGGCCTTTTTCCGCTGGACGAACTTGGCGCCCCGGCCTTCGGGCGGTTGTTTTTGGGTGCGGCTGTGCCCGTGGACTATTTTTGGCACATGGAGGCCGCTCGCAAAGTCTCGCGCCATTCCGAGTCTGGCGGACGAAGTTGGCCAGCCCCACCCCCCAAGACTATAGCCCACCCGTTTTTGTGGCCTTTTTCCGCTGGACGAAGTTGGCGCCCCGGCCTTCGGGCGGTTATTTTTGGTGCGGCTGTGCCCGCGGCCTATTTTTGGCACACGGAGGTCGCTCGCAAAGTCTCGTGCCATTCCGAGACCGGCGGACGAAGTTGGCCAGCCCCACCCCCCAAGGCTATAGCCCACCCGTTTTTGTGGCCTTTTTCCGCTGGACGAACTTGGCGCCCCGGCCTTCGGGCGGTTATTTTTGGGTGCGGCTGTGCCCGCGGCCTATTTTTGGCACACGGAGGCCGCTCGCAAAGTCTCGCGCCATTCCGAGTCCGGCGGACGAAGTTGGCCAGCCCCACCCCCCAAGGCTATAGCCCACCCGTTTTTGTGACCTTTTTCGGCTGGCCGAACTTGGCGCCCCGGCCTTCCGGCGATTATTTTTGGGCTCGGCTTTGCCCGCGGCCTATTTTTGGCACACGGAGGCCGCTCGCAAAGTTCCGAGTCCGGCGGACGAAGTTGGCCAGCCCCACCCCCCAAGGCCCACCCGTTTTTGTGGCCTTTTTCCGCTGGACGAACTTGGCGCCCCGGCCTTCGGGCGGTTATTTTTGGGCCCGGCTGTGCCCGCGGCCTATTTTTGGCACACAGAGGCCGCTCGCAAAGTCTCGCGCCATTCGGAGTCCGGTGGACGAAGTTGGCCAGCCCCACCCCCCAAGGCTATAGCCCACCCGTTTTTGTGGCCTTTTTCCGCTGGACGAACTTGTCGCCCCGGCATTCGGGCGGTTATTTTTGGGCGCGGCTGTGCCCGTGTCCTATTTTTGGCACACGGAGGCCGCTCGCAAAGTCTTGCACCATTCCGAGTCCGGCGGACGAAGTTGGCCAGCCCCACCCCCCAAGGTAATAGCCCACCCGTTTTTTGGGCATTTTTGCGGCGGACGAACTTGGGGACGGGACCGTCGGGCACTTATTTTTGGGCGCGGCTGTCACCGCGGCCTATTTTTGGCACACGAAGGCCGCTCGCAATGTCTCGCGCCGCTCCGAGTCCGGCGGACGAAGTTGGCCAGCCCCACCCCCCAAGGCTATAGCCCACCCGTTTTTGTCGCCTTTTTCCGCTGGACGAACTTGGCGCCCCGGCCTTCGGGCAGTTATTTTTGGGTGCGGCTGTACCCGTGGCCTATTTTTACCACACAGAGGCCGTTCGCAAAGTCTCGCACCATTCGGAGTCCGGCGGACGAAGTTGGCCAGCCGCACCACCCAAGGCTATAGCCCACCCGTTTTTGTGGCCTTTTTCCGCTGGACGAACTTGGCGCCCCGGTCTTCGGGGGGTTATTTTTGGGCGCATCTGTGCCCGCGGCCTATTTTTGGCACACAGAGGCCGTTCGCAAAGTCTCACACCATTCGGAGTCCGGCGGACGAAGTGGGCCAGCCCCACCCCCCAAGGCTATAGCCCACACGTTTTTGTGGCCTTTTTCCGCTGGACGAACTTGGCGCCCCGGCCTTCGGGCGGTTGTTTTTGGGTGCGGCTGCGCCCGTGGACTATTTTTGGCACATGGAGGCCGCTCGCAAAGTCTCGCGCCATTCCTAGTCCGGCGGACGAAGTTGGCCAGCCCCACCCCCCAAGGCTATAGCCCACCCGTTTTTGTGGCCTTTTTCCGCTGGACGAACTTGGCGCCCCGGCCTTCGGGCAATTATTTTTGGGTGCGGCTGTGGCCGTGGCCTATTTTTGGCACACAGAGGCCGTTCGCAAAGTCTCACACCATTCGGAGTCCGGCGGACGAAGTTGGCCAGCCCCACCCCCCAAGGCTATAGCCCACCCGTTTTTGTGGCCTTTTTCCGCTGGACGAACTTGGCGCCCCGGCCTTCGGGCGGTTATTTTTTGGTGCAGCTGTCCCCGTGGCCTATTTTTGGCACACGGAGGCCGTTCGCAAAGTCTTGCACCATTCGGAGTCCGGCGGACGAAGTTGGCCAGCCCCACCCCCCAAGGCTATAGCCCACCCGGTTTTTTGGCCTTTTTACGCTGGACGAACTTGGCGCCCCGGCATTCGGGTGGTTATTTTTTGGCGCGGCTGTGCCCGCGGCCTATTTTTAGCACACCGAGGCCGCTCACAAAGTCTCGCGCCATTCCGAGTCCTGCGGACGAAGTTGGACAGCCCCACCCCCCAAGGCTATAGCCCACCCGTTTTTGTGGCCTTTTTCCACTGGACGAAATTGGCGCCCCGGCCTTCCGGCGATTATTTTTTGGCTCGGCTGTGCCCGGGGCCTATTTTTGGCACACGGAGGCCGCTCGCAAAGTTCCGAGTCCGGCGGACGAAGTTGGCCAGCCCCACCCCGCAAGGCCCACCCGTTTTTGTGGCCTTTTTCCGCTGGACGAACTTTGCGCCCCGGCCTTCGGGCGGTTATTTTTGGGCCCGGCTGTGCCCACGGCCTATTTTTGTCACACAGAGGCCGCTCGCAAAGTCTCACGCCATTCGGAGTCCGGCGGACGAAGTTGGCCAGCCCCACCCCCCAAGGCTATAGCCCACCCGTTTTTGTGGCCTTTTTCCGCTGGACGAACTTGTCGCCCCGGCATTCGGGCAGTTATTTTTGGGCGCGGCTGTGCCCGTGTCCTATTTTTGGCACACGGAGGCCGCTCGCAAAGTCTCGCACCATTCCGAGTCCGGCGGACGAAGTTGGCCAGCCCCACCCCCCAAGGCTATAGCCCACCCGTTTTTTGGGCATTTTTGCGGCGGACGAACTTGGGGACGGGACCGTCGGGCACTTATTTTTGGGCGCGGCTGTCACCGCGGCCTATTTTTGGCACACGAAGGCCGCTCGCAATGTCTCGCGCCGCTCCGAGTCCGGCGGACGAAGTTGGCCAGCCCCACCCCCCAAGGCTATAGCCCACCCGTTTTTGTCGCCTTTTTCCGCTGGACGAACTTGGCGCCCCGGCATTCGGGTGGTTATTTTTGGGTGCGGCTGTGCCTGTGGCCTATTTTTGGCACACGGAGGCCGCTCGCAAAGTCTCGCGCCATTCCGAGTCCGGCGGATGAAGTGGGCCAGCCCCACCCCCCAAGGCTATAGCCCACCCGTTTTTGTGGCCTTTTTCCACAGGACGAACATGGCGCCCCCACCTTCGGGCGGTTCTTTTAGGGCGCGGCTGTCCCCGCGGCCTATTTTTGGCACGCGGAGGACGCTCGCAAAGTCTCGCGCCATTAGGAAACCGGTGGACGAAGTTGGCCAGCCCCTCCCCCCAAGGCTATAGCCCACCCATTTTTTGGGCATTTTTGCGGCGGACGAACTTGGGGACGGGACCTTCGGGGGCTTATTTTTGGGCGCGGCTGTGTCCGCGGCTTATTTTTGGCACACGGAGGGCGCTCGCAAAGTCTCGCCCCATTCCGAGTCCGGCGTACAAAGTTGGCCAGCCCCTCCCCCTGAGGCTATAGCCCACCCGTTTTTTGGGCATTTTTGCGGCGGACGAACTTGGGGACGGGACTTTCGGGCCCTTATTTTTGGGCGCGGCTGTGCCCGAGGGCTATTTTTGGCACACGGAGGGCGCTCGCAAAGTCTCGCCCCATTTCGAGTCCGGCGGACGAAGTTGGCCAGCCCCTCCCCCCGAGGCTATAGACCACCCGTTTTTTGGGCATTTTTGCGGCGGACGAACTTGGGGACGGGACCTTCGGGCACTTATTTTTGGGCGCGGCTGTGCCCGCGGCCTATTTTTGGCACACGGAGTGCGATCGCAAAGTCTCGCCCCATTCCGAGTCCGGAGGACGAAGTTGGCCAGCCCCTCCCCCCAAGGCTATAGCCCACCCGTTTTTTGGGCATTTTTGCGGCGGACGAACTTGGGGACGGGACCTTCGGGTGCTTATTTTTGGGCGCGGCTGTGTCCGCAGCCTATTTTTGGCACACGGAGGGCGCTCGCAAAGTCTCGCCCCATTCCGAGTCCGGCGGACGAAGTGGGCCAGCCCCTCCCCCCAAGGCTATAGCCCACCCGTTTTTTGGGAATTTTTGCGGCGGACGAACATGGGGACGGGACCTTCGGGCGCTTATTTTTTGGTGAGGCTGTACCCGCGGCCTATTTTTGGCATACGGAGGGTGCTCGCAAAGTCTCGTCCCATTCGGAGTCCGGCGGACGAAGTTGGCCAGCCCCTCCCCCCAAGGCTATAGCCCACCCGTTTTTTCGGCATTTTTGCGGCGGACGAACTTGGGGACGGGACCTTCGGGCGCTTATTTTTGGGCACGGCTGTGGCCGCGGCCAATTTTTAGCACACCGGGCGCTAAGTCTCGCCCCATTCCGAGACCGGCGGACGAAGTTGGCCAGCCCCTCCCCCCAAGGCTATAGCCCACCCGTTTTTTGGGCATTTTTGCGGCGGACGAACTTGGGGACGGGACCTTCGGGCACGTAGTTTTGGGCGCGGCTGTGGCCGCGGCCTATTTTTCGCACACGGAGGCGCTGCAAAGTCTCGCCCCATTCCCGAGTCCGCCGGACAGAGTTGGCCAGCCCCTCCCCCCAAGGCTATAGCCCACCCGTTTTTTGGGCATTTTTGCGGCGGACGAACTTGGGGACGGAACCTTCGGGTTCTTATTTTTGGGCGCGGCTGTGCCCGCGGCCTATTTTTGGCACACGGAGGGCACTCGTAAAGTCTCGCCCCATTCCGAGTCCGGCGGACGAAGTTGGCCAGCCCCTCCCCCCAAGGCTATAGCCCACCCGTTTTTTGGGCATTTTTGCGGCGGACGAACATGGGGACTGGACCTTCGGGCGCTTATTTTTTGGTGAGGCTGTGCCCGTGGCCTATTTTAGGCACACGGAGGGTGCTCGCAAAGTCTCGTCCCATTCCGAGTCCAGCGGACGAAGTTGGCAGCCCCTCCCCCCAAGGCTATAGCCCACCCGTTTTTTGGGCATTTTTGCGTTCGACGAACTTGGGGACGGCACCTTCGGGGTCTTATTTTTGGGCACGGCTGGGCCCGTGGCCTATTTTTGGTACACGGAGGGCGCTCGCAAAGTCTCGTCCCATTCCGAGTCCGGCGGACGAAGTTGGCCAGCCCCTCCCCCCAAGGCTATAGCCCACCCGTTTTTTGGGCATTTTTGCGGCGGACGAACTTGGGGACGGGACCTTCGGGGGCTTATTTTTGGGCGTGGCTGTGCTCGCGGACTATTTTTGGCACACGGAGGGTGCTCGCAAAGTCTCGCCCTATTCCGAGTCCGCCGGACGAAGTTGGCCAGCCCCTCCCCCCAAGGCTATAGCCCACCCGTTTTTTGGGCATTTTTGCTTTCGACGAACTTGGGGACGGCACCTTCAGGGGCTTATTTTTGGGCGCGGCTGGGCCCGCGGCCTATTTTTGGCACACGGAGGGCGCTCGCAAAGGCTCGCCCCATTCCGAGTCCGGCGGACGAAGTTGGCCAGCCCCTCCCCCCAAGGCTATAGCCCACCCGTTTTTGGGCATTTTTGCGGCGGACGAACTTGGGGACGGGATTTTCGGGGCTTATTTTTTTACGCTGGCTGTGTGCGGCCTATTTTGGAACATGGAGCGCTCGTAAAGTCTCACCCCATTCCGAGTCCGGCGGACGAAGTTGGCCAGCCCTTCCCCCCAAGGCTATGGCCCACCCGTTTTTTGGGCATTTTTGCGGCGGACGAACATGGGGACGGGACCTTCGGGGGCTTATTTTTTTGGGAGGCTGTGGCCGAGGCCTATTTTTGGAACATGGAGCGCTGCAAGTCTCACCCCATTCCGAGTCCGGCGGACGAAGTTGGCCAGCCCCTCCCCCCAAGGCTATAGCCCACCCGTTTTTTGGGCATTTTTGCGGCGGACGAACATGGGGACTGGACCTTCGGGCGCTTATTTTTTGGTGAGGCTGTGCCCGTGGCCTATTTTAGGCACACGGAGGGTGCTCGCAAAGTCTCGTCCCATTCCGAGTCCGGCGGACGAAGTTGGCACCCTCCCCAAGGCTATAGCCCACCCGTTTTTGGGCATTTTTGCGTTCGGCAGAACTTGGGGACGGCACCTTCGGGGTCTTATTTTTGGGCACGGCTGGGCCGTGGCCTATTTTTAGTACGGAGGCGCTCGCAAAGTCTCGTCCCATTCCGAGTCCGGCGGACAGAGTTGGCCAGCCCTCCCCCAAGGCTATAGCCCACCCGTTTTTGGGCATTTTGCGGCGGACGAACTTGGGGAGGACCTTCGGGGGCTTATTTTTGGGCGTGGCTGTGCTCGCGGACTATTTTGGCACACGGAGGGTGCTGCAAAGTCTCGCCCTATTCCGAGTCCGCCTTGGACGAAGTTGGCCAACCCCTCCCCCAAGGCTATAGCCCACCCGTTTTTGGGCATTTTTGCTTTACGAACTTGGGGACGGCACCTTCAGGGCTTATTTTTGGGCGCGGCTGGGCCGCGGCCTCCATTTTGGCACACGGAGGCGCTCGCAAAGGCTCGCCCCATTCCGAGTCCGAGGCGGAAGTTGGCCAGCCCCTCCCCCCAAGGCTATAGCCCACCCGTTTTTTGGGCATTTTTGCGGCGGACGAACTTGGGGACGGGACCTTCGGGGGCTTATTTTTTTACGCGGCTGTGTATGCGGCCTATTTTTGGCACACGGAGGGCGCTCGCAAAGTCTCACCCCATTCCGAGTCCGGCGGACGAAGTTGGCCAGCCCCTCCCCCCAAGGCTATGGCCCACCCGTTTTTTGGGCATTTTTGCGGCGGACGAACTTGGGGACGGGACCTTCGGGGGCTTATTTTTGGGCGCGGCTGTGCCCGCGGCCTATTTTTGGAACACGGTGGGTGCTCGCAAAGTCTCGCCCTATTCCGAGTCCGGCGGACGAAGTTGGCCAGCCCCTCCCCCCAAGGCTATAGCCCACCCATTTTTTGGGCATTTTTCCGTTCGACGAACTTGGGGACGGCACCTTCAGGGGCTTATTTTTGGGCGCGGCTGGGCCCGTGGCCTATTTTTGGCACACGGAGGGCGCTCGCAAAGGCTTGCCCCATTCCGATTCCGGCGGACTAAGTTGGCCAGCCCCTCCCCCCAAGGCTATAGCCCACCCGTTTTTTGGGCATTTTTGCGGCGGACGAACTTGGGGACGGGACCTTCGGGCGCTTATTTTTGGGCGCGGCTGTGCCCTAGGTCTATTTTTGGCACACGGAGGGCACTCGCAAAGTCTCGCCCCATTCCGAGTCCGCCGGACGAAGTTGGCCAGCCCCTCCCCCCAAGGCTATAGCCCACCCGTTTATTGGGCATTTTTGCGGCGGACGAACTTGGGGACGGGACCTTCGGGCGCTTATTTTTGGGCGCGGCTGTGCCCTAGGTCTATTTTTGGCACACGGAGGGCACTCGCAAAGTCTCGCCCCATTCCGAGTCCGGCGGACGAAGTTGGCCAGCCCCTCCCCCCAAGGCTATAGCCCACCCGTTTTTTGGGCATTTTTGCGGCGGACGAACATGGGGACTCGACCTTCGGGCGCTTATTTTTTGGTGAGGCTGTGCCCGCGGCCTATTTTAGGCACACGGAGGGTGCTCGCAATGTGTTGTCCCATTCCGAGTCCAGCGGACGAAGTTGGCAGCCCCTCCCCCCAAGGCTATAGCCCACCTGTTTTTTGGGCATTTTTGCGTTCGACGAACTTGGGGACGGCACCTTCTGGGTCTTATTTTTGGGCACGGCCTTGTCCGCGGCCTATTTTTGGTACACGGAGGGCGCTCGCAAAGTCTCGTCCCATTCCGAGTCCGGCGGACGAAGTTGGCCAGCCCCTCCCCCCAAGGCTATAGCCCACCCATTTTTTGGGCATTTTTGCGGCGGAAAAACTTGGGGACGGGACCTTCGGGGGCTTATTTTTGGGCGTGGCTGTGCTCGCGGACTATTTTTGGCACACGGAGGGTGCTCGCAAAGTCTCGCCCTATTCCGAGTCCGCCGGACGAATTTGGCCAGCCCCTCCCCCCAAGGCTATAGCCCACCCGTTTTTTGGGCATTTTTGCTTTCGACGAACTTGGGGACGGCACCTTCAGGGGCTTATTTTTGGGCGCGGCTGGGCCCGCGGCCTATTTTTGGCACACGGAGGGCGCTCGCAAAGGCTCGCCCCATTCCGAGTCCGGCGGACGAAGTTTGCCAGCCCCTCCCCCCAAGGCTATAGCCCACCCGTTTTTTGGGCATTTTTGCTTTCGACGAACTTGGGGACGGCACCTTCAGGGGCTTATTTTTGGGCGCGGCTGGGCCCGCGGCCTATTTTTGGCACACGGAGGGCGCTCGCAAAGGCTCGCCCCATTCCGAGTCCGGCGGACGAAGTTTGCCAGCCCCTCCCCCCAAGGCTATAGCCCACCCGTTTTTTGGGCATTTTTGCGGCGGACGAACTTGGGGACGGGACCTTCGGGGGCTTATTTTTTTACGCGGCTGTGTATGCGGCCTATTTTTGGCACACGGAGGGCGCTCGCAAAGTCTCACCCCATTCCGAGTCCGGCGGACGAAGTTGGCCAGCCCCTCCCCCCAAGGCTATGGCCCACCCGTTTTTTGGGCATTTTTGCGGCGGACGAACTTGGGGACGGGACCTTCGGGGGCTTATTTTTGGGCGCGGCTGTGCCCGCGGCCTATTTTTGGCACACGGTGGGTGCTCGCAAAGTCTCGCCATATTCCGAGTCCGGCGGACGAAGTTGGCCAGCCCCTCCCCCCAAGGCTATAGCCCACCCGTTTTTTGGGCATTTTTGCGTTCGACGAACATGGGGACGGCACCTTCGGGGGCTTATTTTTGGGCACGGCTGGGTCCGCGGCCTATTTTTGGTACACGGAAGGCGCTCGCAAAGTCTCGTCCCATTCCGAGTCCGGCGGACTAAGTTTGCCAGCCCCTCCCCCCAAGGCTATAGCCCACCCGTTTTTTGGGCATTTTTGCGGCGGACGAACTTGGGGACGGGACCTTCGGGCGCTTATTTTTGGGCGCGGCTGTGCCCTAGGCCTATTTTTGGCACACGGAGGGCGCTCGCAAAGTCTCGCCCCATTCCGAGTCCGGCGGACGAAGTTGGCCAGCCCCTCCCCCCAAGGCTATAGCCCACCCGTTTTTTGGGCATTTTTGCGGCGGACGAACATGGGGACTGGACCTTCGGGAACTTATTTTTTGGTGAGGCTGTGCCCGGCCTATTTTGGCACACGGAGGCGCTCGCAGAGGCTCGCCCCATTCCGAGTCCGAGCGGACGAAGTTTGCCAGCCCCTCCCCAAGGCTATAGCCCACCCGTTTTTAGGCATTTTGCTTGACGAACTTGGGGCGGCACCTTCGGGGTTTATTTTTGGCGTGGCTGGGCAGCCTATTTTTGGCACACGGAGGCGCTCGCAAAGTCTCGCCCCATTCCGAGTCCGGCGGACAGAAGTTGGCCAGCCCTCCCCCAAGGCTATAGCCCACCCGTTTTTTGGGCATTTTTGCGGCGGACGAACATGGGGACTCGACCTTCGGGTGCTTATTTTTTGGTGAGGCTGTGCCCGCGGCCTATTTTAGGCACACGGAGGGTGCTCGCAAAGTCTCGTCCCATTCCGAGTCCAGCGGACGAAGTTGGCAGCCCCTCCCCCCAAGGCTATAGCCCACCTGTTTTTTGGGCATTTTTGCGTTCGACGAACTTGGGGACGGCACCTTCGGGGTCTTATTTTTGGGCACGGCTGGGTCCACGGCCTATTTTTGGTACACGGAGGGCGCTCGCAATGTCTCGACCCATTCCGAGTCCGGCGGACGAAGTTGGCCAGCCCGTCCCCCCAAGGCTATAGCCCACCCATTTTTTGGGCATTTTTGCGGCGGACGAACTTGGGGACGGGACCTTCGGGGGATTATTTTTGGGCGTGGCTGTGCTCGCGGACTATTTTTGGCACACGGAGGGTGCTCGCAAAGTCTCGCCCCATTCCGAGTCCGCCGGACGAATTTGGCCAGCCCCTCCCCCCAAGGCTATAGCCCACCCGTTTTTTGGGCATTTTTGCGGCGGACGAACTTGGGGACGGCACCTTCAGGGGCTTATTTTTGGCTGGGCCGCGGCCTATTTTTGCACACGGAGGCGCTCGCAAAGGCTCGCCCCATTCCGCGTCCGGCGGACGAAGTGTGCCAGCCCCTCCCCCCCAGTCTATATCGCCCCCGCCTTTGGGGCTTTTTTGCGGCGGACGAACTTGGGGACGGGACCTTCGGGTGCTTATTTTTTTACGCGGCTGTGTATGCGGCCTATTTTTGGCACATGGAGCGTTCGCAAAGTCTCACCCCATTCCGAGTCCGGGACGAAGTTGGCCAGCCCCTCCCCAAGGCTATGGCCACCCGTTTTTGGGCATTTTTGCGTGGACGAACTTGGGGACAGGACCTTGGGGCTTATTTTTGGGCGCGGCTGTGCCCAAGGCCTAGCACACGGTGGGTGCTCGCAAAGTCTCGCCATATTCCGAGTCCGGACGGGAAGTTGGCCAGCCCTCCCCCAAGGCTATAGCCCACCCGTTTTTTGGGCATTTTTGCGTTCGACGAACATGGGGACGGCACCTTCGGGGGCTTATTTTTGGGCACGGCTGGGTCCGCGGCCTATTTTTGGTACACGGAAGGCGCTCGCAAAGTCTCGTCAAATTCCGAGTCCGGCGGACTAAGTTTGCCAGCCCCTCCCCCCAAGGCTATAGCCCACCCGTTTTTTGGGCATTTTTGCGGCGGACGAACATGGGGACGGGACCTTCGGGCGCTTATTTTTGGGCGCGGCTGTGCCCTAGGCCTATTTTTGGCACATGGAGGGCGCTCGCAAAGTCTCACCCCATTCCGAGTCCGGCGGACGAAGTTGGCCAGCCCCTCCCCCCAAGGCTATGGCCCACCCGTTTTTTGGGCATTTTTGCGGCGGACGAACTTGGGGACGGGACCTTCGGGGGCTTATTTTTGGGCGCGGCTGTGCCCGCGGCCTATTTTTGGCACACGGTGGGTGCTCGCAAAGTCTCGCCATATTCCGAGTCCGGCGGGAAGTTGGGCCCTCCCCCCAAGGCTATAGCCCACCCGTTTTTTGGGCATTTTTGCGTTCGACGAACATGGGGACGGCACCTTCGGGGGCTTATTTTTGGGCACGGCTGGGTCCGCGGCCTATTTTTGGTACACGGAAGGCGCTCGCAAAGTCTCGTCAAATTCCGAGTCCGGCGGACTAAGTTTGCCAGCCCCTCCCCCCAAGGCTATAGCCCACCCGTTTTTTGGGCATTTTGCGGCGGACAGAACATGGGGACGGGACCTTCGGGTGCTTATTTTGGGCGCGGCTGTGCCCTAGGCCTATTTTGGCACATGGAGGCGCTCGCAAAGTCTCGCCCCATTCCGGAGTCCAGCGGACGAAGTTGGCCAGCCCTCCCCAGTGTAGCCCACCCGTTTTAGGCATTTTACGGCGGACGAACATGGGGACTGGACCTTCGGGCACTTATTTTTGGTGAGGCTGTGCCCGCGGCCTATTTTGCCACAGCACACGGAGGCGCTGCAGTCTCGCCCCATTCCGAGTCGGCGGACGAAGTTGCCAGCCCTCCCCCAAGGCTGTAGCCCACCCGTTTTTGGGCATTTTGCGGCGGACGAACTTGGGGACGGGACCTTCGGGGTTATTTTTACGCGGCTGTGCGCGGCATATTTGGCACCCGGAGCGCTGCAAAGTCTCGCCCCATTCCGAGTCCGGCGGACGAAGTTGGCCAGCCCTCCCCCCAAGGCTATAGCCCACCCGTTTTTTGGGCATTTTTGCGGCGGACGAACTTGGGGACGGGACCTTCGGGGGATTATTTTTGGGTGCGGCTGTGCCCGCGGCCTATTTTTGGCACACGGTGGGTGCTCGCAAAGTCTCGCCCTATTCCGAGTCCGGCGGACTAAGTTGGCCAGCCCCTCCCCCCAAGGCTATAGCCCACCCGTTTTTTGGGTATTTTTCTGTTCGACGAACATGGGGACGGCACCTTTAGGGTCCTATTTTTGGGCACGGCTGGGCCCGCGGCCATTTTTGGTACACGGAGGGCGCTCGCAAAGTCTCGTCCCATTCCGAGTCCGGCGGACGAAGTGGGCCAGCCCCTCCCCCCAAGGCTATAGCCCACCCGTTTTTTGGGCATTTTTGCGGCGGACGAACTTGGGGACGGGACCTCCGGGGGCTTATTTTTGGGCGTGGCTGTGCACGCGGCTATTTTTGGCTCACGGAGGGTGCTCGCAAATTCTCGCCCACTTCCGAGTCCGCCGGACGAAGTTGGCCAGCCCCTCCCCCCAAGGCTATAGCCCACCCGTTTTTTGGGCATTTTTGCTTTCGACGAACTTGGGGACGGCACCTTCGGGGGTTTATTTTTTGGCGGGGGTGGGCCCGCAGCCTATTTTTGGCACACGGAGGCGCTGTAAAGTCTCGCCACATTCCGAGTCCGGCGGACGAAGTTGGCCAGCCCCTCCCCCCAAGGCTATAGCCCACCCGTTTTTTGGGCATTTTTGCGGCGGACGAACTTGGGGACGGGACCTTCGGGGCTTATTTTTTTACGCGGCTGTGTACGCGGCCTATTTTTGGTACCCGGAGGGCGCTCGCAAAGTCTCGCCCCATTCCGAGTCCGGCGGACGAAGTTGGCCAGCCCTCCCCCCAAGGCTATAGCCCACCCGTTTTTTGGGCATTTTTGCGGCGGACGAACTTGGGGACGGGACCTTCGGGGGCTTATTTTTGGGTGCGCCTGTGCCCGCGACCTATTTTTGGCACACGGTGGGTGCTTGCAAAGTCTCGCCCTATTCCGAGTCCGGCGGACGAAGTTGGCCAGCCCCTCCCCCCAAGGCTATAGCCCACCCGTTTTTTGGGTATTTTTGCGTTCGACGAACATGGGGACGGCACCTTTGGGGTCCTATTTTTGGGCACGGCTGGGCCCGCGGCCTATTTTTGGTACACGGAGGGCGCTCGCAAAGTCTCGTCCCATTCCGAGTCCGGGCGGACAGAGTTGGCCAGCCCCTCCCCCCAAGGCTATAGCCCACCCGTTTTTTGGGCATTTTTGCGGCGGACGAACTTGGGGACGGGACCTCCGGGGGCTTATTTTTGGGCGTGGCTGTGCACGCGGCTATTTTTGGCACACGGAGGGCGCTCGCAAATTCTCGCCCACTTCCGAGTCCGCCGGACGAAGTTGGCCAGCCCCTCCCCCCAAGGCTATAGCCCACCCGTTTTTTGGGCATTTTTGCTTTCGACGAACTTGGGGACGGCACCTTCGGGGGTTTATTTTTGGGCGTGGCTGGGCCCGCAGCCTATTTTTGGCACACGGAGGGCGCTCGCAAAGTCTCGCCCCATTCCGAGTCCGGCGGACGAAGTTGGCCAGCCCCTCCCCCCAAGGCTATAGCCCACCCGTTTTTTGGGCATTTTTGCGGCGGACGAACTTGGGGACGGGACCTTCGGGGGTTATTTTTTTACGCGGCTGTGCACGCGGCCTATTTTTGGCACACGGAGGGCGCTCGCAAAGTCTCGCCCCATTCCGAGTCCGGCGGACGAAGTTGGCCAGCCCTCCCCCCAAGGCTATAGCCCACCCGTTTTTTGGGCATTTTTGCGGCGGACGAACTTGGGGACGGGACCTTCGGGGCTTATTTTTGGGTGCGGCTGTGCAAGGCCTATTTTTTTAGCACACGGTGTGGCTGCTTTATGAAAGTCTCGCCCTATTCCGAGTCCGGCGGACGAAGTTGGCCAGCCCCTACCCCCCAAGGCTATAGCCCACCCGTTTTTTGGGCATTTTTGCTTTCGACGAACTTGGGGACGGCACCTTCAGGGGCTTATTTTTTTGCGCGGTTGGGCCATGCCTATTTTTAACACACGGAGGCGCTCGCAAAGTCTCGCCCCATTCCGAGTCCGGCGGACGAAGTTTGCCAGCCCCTCCCCCCAAGGCTATAGCCCACCCGTTCTTTGGGCATTTTTGCGGCGGACGAACTTGGGGACGGGACCTTCGGGGACTATTTTTTTTACGCGGCTGTGTATGCGGCGTATTTTTGGCACACGGAGGGCGCTCGCAAAGTCTCACCCCATTCCGAGTCCGGCGGACGAAGTTGGCCAGCCCCTCCCCCCAAGGCTATAGACCACCCGATGTTTGGGCATTTTGCGCGGACGAACTTGGGGACGGGACCTTCGGGGCTTATTTTTTGGGCGCGGCTGTGCCCGCAGCCTAGCACACGGTGGGTGCTCGTAAAGTCTCGCCATATTCCGAGTCCGGCGAAGTGGGCCAGCCCTCCCCAAGGCTATAGCCCACCGTTTTGGGCATTTTTGCGTTCGACGAACATGGGGACGGCACCTTCGGGGGCTTATTTTTGGGCACGGCTGGGTCCGCGGCCTATTTTTGGTACACGGAGGGCACTCGCAAAGTCTCGTCCCATTCCGAGTCCGGCGGACTAAGTTTGCCAGCCCCTCCCCCCAAGGCTATAGCCCACTCATTTTTTGGGCATTTTTGCGGCGGACGAACTTGGGGACGGGACCTTCGGGCGCTTATTTTTGGACGCGGCTGTGCCCTAGGCCTATTTTTGGCACACGGAGGGCGCTCGCAATGGCTCGCCCCATTCCGAGTCCGGCGGACGAAGTTGGCCAGCCCCTCCCCTGTTTGTAGCCCACGTTTTTAGGCATTTTGCGGCGGACGAACATGGGGACTGGACCTTCGGGCACTTATTTTTTGGTGAGGCTGTGCCCGCGGCCTCTTTTTGGCACACGGAGGGCGCTCGCAACGTCTCGTCCCAGTCCGCGTCTGGCGGACGAAGTTGGCAGCCCCTCCCCCCAAGGCTATAGCCCACCCGTTTTTTGGGTATTTTTGCGTTCGACGAACATGGGGACGGAACCTTAGGGGGCTTAGTTTTGGGCTCGGCTGGGACCTCGGCCTAGTGTTGGCACACGGACGGCGCTCGCAAGGTCTCGTCCCAGTCCAAGTCCGGCGGACTTAGTTCGCCAGCCCCTCCCCCCAAGGCTATAGCCCACCCGTTTTTGGGCATTTTTTGCGGCGGACGAACTTGGGGACGGGACCTTCGGCGCTTATTTTTGGAGGCGGCTGTGCCTAGGCCTATTTTTGGCACACGGAGGCGCCTGCAAAGTCTCGCCCCATTCCGAGTCCCGTGACGAAGTTGGCCAGCCCCTCCCCCAGGTGTAGCCCACCGCTTTTTAGGCATGTTTTTGCGGGAACATGGGGACTGGACCTTCGGCACTTATTTTTGGTGAGGCTGTGCCGCTTGGTCTATTTTTAGCACACGGACAGGCGCTCGCAAAGTCTCGTCCCATTCCCAGTCCGGCGGACTAAGTTCGCCAGCCCTCCCAAGGCTATAGCCACCCGTTTTAGGCATTTTGCGTTTTGAGGACGAACTTGGGACGGGACCTTCGGGGAATATTTTTGCAGCAGCGGCTGTGCCACGTGGCCTATTTTTGGCACACTGGGAGGCGCTCGCAAAGTCTCGCCCCATTCAGAGTCCCGAGGACGAAGTGGGCCAGCCCCTCCCCAAGGCTATAGCCACCGTTTTTTGGGCATTTTTGCGGCGGACGAACTTGGGGACGGGACCTTCGGGGGCTTATTTTTGGGCGCGGCCGTGCCTGCGGCCTATTTTTGGCACACAGAGGGCGCTCGCAAAGTCTCGCCCTATTCCGAGTCCGGCGGACGAAGTTGGCCAGCCCCTCCCCCCAAGGCTATAGCCCACCCGTTTTTTGGGTATTTTTGCGTTCGACGAACATGGGGGCCCGGCACCTTCGGGGCTTATTTTTGGGGCACGGCTGGGGTCCATGGCCTATTTTTGGCACACCGACGGCGCTCGCAAAGTCTCGTCCCATTCCGAGTCCGGCGGACTAAGTTCGCCAGCCCCTCCCCCCAAGGCTATAGCCCACCCGATTTTTGGGCATTTTTGCGGCGGACGAGCTTGGGGACGGGACCTTCGGGGGCTTATTTTTGGCCGCGGCTGTGCCCACGGCCTATTTTTGGCACATGGAGGGCGCTCGCAAAGTCTCGCCCCATTCCGAGTCCGAGGCGGACGGGGAGTGGGCCAGCCCTCCCCCAAGGCTATAGCCCACCCGTTTTTAAGGCATTTTGCGGCGGACGAACTTGGGGACGGGACCTCCGGGGGCTTATTTTTGGGCGTGGCTGTGCGCGGCTAACCACAGCACACGGAGGCGCTCAGGCAAATTCTCGCCCACTTCCGAGTCCGCGGACCAGTTGGCCAGCCCCTCCCCTGAAGGCAATAGCCACCGTTTTTGGGCATTTTGCTTTCGGCGAACTTGGAGGACGGCACCTTCGGGGAGTTTATTTTTGGGCGTGGCTGGGCCGTGGCCTATTTTTGGCACCACGGAGGCGCTACATAAGCTCTCGCCCCATTCGAGTCCGTCGGATGAAGTGGGCCAACCCCTCCCCCAAGGCTCGCCCACCCGTTTTGGGCATTTTGCATGATGAACTTGGGGACGGGACCTTCAGGGGAGTTATTTTTGCAGCGGCTGTGCACGCGGCCTGGCCCTGGCACACGGAGGGCGTTCGCAACATCTCGCCCCATTCGAGTCCAGCGGGACGAAGTTGGCCAGCCCCCTCCCCCAAGGCTATAGCCCACCGTTTTTGGGCATTTTTGCGGGCGGACGAACTTGGGGACCGGGACCTTCTGGGGCTTATTTTTGGTCCACAGTGCAGCGGCCTATTTTACTGCACAGGTGGGCGCCGCAGTCGCGCCCTATTCCGAGGTCCTGAGTGAAGTTGCAACAGCCCTCCCCCAGCCTTATAGCCCACCCGTTTTGGGTATTTTGCGTTAAACATGGGACAGCACCTAAGGGCTTATTTTTGGGAAACGGCTGGGTCCGCGGCTTCCTATTTTGGCACACGGACCGGCGCTCTGCAAAGTCTCAAATCCCATTCCCAGTCCGGCGGACTAAGTTCGCCAGCCCCTCCCAAGGCTATAGCCCAGGCTTTTCCCGTTTTTGGGCATTTTTGCGGCGGATGGAGAACTTGGGGAGGCGGGACCTTGGGGCTTATTTTTGTGGCTGTGCCTGATTTATTTTGCCTAGTACGGAGGGCGCTCGCTTAGGAGTCTCGTCCCATCCGAGTCCGAAGGGACAAAGTTGGCCAGCCCTCCCCGAGCAGCTAGCCCACCGCTTCCGTTTTGGGCATTTTTGCGGCCAATGTGAACTTGGGAGACGCCAGGACCTTGGGGGCTTATTTTGGGGCGCAGCTGCTCAACCATGCCCCTGAAGGCCTATTTTGCTTTTGCCGCTACGGAGGCTTTGCTCGCAAAGTCTCGCCCCATTCGAGGAGTCCGTGAGGACGAAGTTGGCCAGCCCTCCCCCAATAGCCACAAACAAGCAACCACACCCGTTTTTGGGCATTTGGTACGGCCCCGAACTTGGGGCCAGGCGTGACCTTCGGGGCTTATTTTAAAGGCAGGGTGCACAACCTTTTGAAGCTGTGGCTGACCTATGACTGTTTTTGGCACAGCTGCGGAGGCTGGGTGCTGCCCAAAGTCTCGCCCCATTCCGATCAGTCCGGCATGGACGAAGTTGTTAGCCCCCTCCCCCAAGGCAATGGCCCACCCGTTTTTGGGCATTTTACATGGACGAACTTGCGGGGACGAACAGGACCTTGGGCGCCGGGGCTTATTTTTGGGCGCAGCTGTGCCCATGCGCCCTATTTTGGCACAACCTGTGGAGGGCTTCTCTGCAAAGTCTCGCCCCATTCCGAGTCCAAATGGCCCGAGATGAGAGTGGGGCCACCCTCCCCCAAGGCTATAGCCACGCCGTTTTTGGACAGCATTTTTGCGGCGGACGAACTTGGGGACGGGGCCTCGCAAGGGCTTATTTTTGACCCACTGCCTTCGGCTGTGTATGCGGCCTATTGCTTTTGGCACACGGAGGGCACTCGCAAAGTCTCACCCCATTCCGAGTCTGGCGGACAGTGGGCCAGCTTCTCCCTCCCAAGGAAATTTCTGTAGCTTCCATGTTCCCCGTTTGGGCATTTTGCGGCGGACTGAACTTGGGGAGCTGGGACCTTGGGGGCTTATTTTTGGCGTGGCTGTGCCCGCTGCCTATTTTTTGCACACGGAGCGATCACAAAGTCTCGGCTCCAGCCATTCCAGGAGTCCGGCGGACGACGTTGGCCAGCCCCTCCCCCCAGGGCTATAGCCGCCCGTTTGGTGGGCATGTTTGCGGCGGACGCACTGGGGGGCGGGGCCTTCGGGGCTTAGGTTTGGGAGCAGCTGAGCCCGCGGCCTATTTTACCCAGCACACCGAGGATCTTTGCTCGCAAAGTCTCGCCCATTCGAGTCCGGCGGACGAAGTTGGCCAGCCCTCCCCGAGGCTATAGCGGCCGTTTTTGGGCATTTTGCAGCGGACGAACATTTTGGGGACGCGGGACCACGCCAAGCGCTTATTTTTGGTGAGGCTGTGCCCCGCATGAACTATTTTACCGCTTTGGGCACCACGGAGGCTGTCAAAGTCTCGTCCCATTCGCGAGTCCAATGGAGATGGACGGATTGGCAGCCCCTCCCCCAAGGCTATAGCCCATGCCCACTTTGCTTAGTTTTTTGGGCATTTTACGATTCAACGAACTTGGGACGGCACACTTTGCTTTGGGGTCTTATTTTTGGGCACGGCTGGGCCCGCGGCCTATTTTGGTACCGGAGGCGCTCGTAAAGATTTCGTAAAGTCTGGGTCCATTCGAGTCCAGGCGGACGAAGTTGGCCAGCCTCCCCAGGCTATAGCCATGCGCGTTTTAGGCTTTGCATTTTTGCTTAGTGAGATTTCCAACTTGGGGCCGGGACCTCCGGGGCTTATTTTGGGCGTGGTTATTTGTCTGCAGCTGTATTTAACTTTGCCCGGCACACGGAGGCGCTCAAATTCTCGCCTGAATCACTTCCGAGTCCGTCTGGACGGGACAGTTGGCCAGCCCTCCCCTGCTATAGCCCAGCCCGTTTTGTTTTAGGTATTTTTGCGTTAAGCCAACTGAACATGGAGTACGGCACATAGCCTTGGGGGATTATTTTGTACGGCTGGGTCGCGGCTATTTTTGGCACACGGACCGTGGCTCGCTAAGTCTCGTCCCCCGTCCGAGTCCGAGCGGACTAAAGTTCGCCAGCCCCTCCCCAAAAGGCTATAGCCCACCCGTTTTGGGCATTTTGCGGCGGACGAACTTGGGGCCAGGACCTTCAGGGGCTTACTTTTTGGCCAGCGGCTGTGCCCGACCTATTTTGGCACACGGAGGCGCCACGCCCATGTCGCCCCATTCCGAGTCCGTTGGGCGACGGGTTGGCCAGCCCTCTCCCCAAGGCTATAGCCCCACCCGTTTTCGGCATTTTGCGGCGGAGCGAACTTGGGGACGGGACCTTCGGGGGCTTATTTTGGGCAAGCGGCTGTGCCACTGTGCCTGGCCTAATGTTACTTATGAATTGGCACACGGGCACTGCAAAAGTCTCGCCCCATTCCGAGGGTCAGATTGGGACAAGTTGGCCAGCCTCCTCCCAAAGGCTATAGCCCACCCGTTTTTAAGGCATTTTGAATGCGGCGGACGAACTTGGAGGACGGGACCTTTGGGGGTTATTTTACCTGCGCTGGCTGTGCCCGCGGCCTGGCCACACACACACCCACACGGAGGCGTTCGCAAAGTCGGCGCCCCATTCCCAGTCCGTGAAGCGAGGGCTTAATAAGCTGCGCCAGCCCCCCCCCAAGGCTATAGTCCCACCCGTTTTTGGGCCTTTTTTCAATGCGGACATTTCGGACGAACTTGGGGAGCGGGACCTTCGAGGGCTTCTTTTTGGGAGTGGCTGAGACCACGCGGCCCTGGCCCACACCGCTGCGGAGGCCACATTCGCAAAGTCTCCCCCATTCCAGTCCGGCGGTTGAAAGTTGGCCAACTCCTCCCCGAGGCTGTAGCCCACCCTTTGCAGTTTTTGGGCATTTTCGCGGGCAGAACTTGGGGACGGGACCTTGGGCCAGGGGCTTATTTTTGGCGTGGCTGTGCCACTCGCTGTCCCCTATTTTGCACACGGAGGGCGATCACAAAGTCTCGCCCCCATTCCGGAGTCCAGAGGGGCGGACTAAGTGCTGGCCCTCCCCCAAGGCTATGGCCACCCGTTTTGGGCTTTGCGGCGGGACGAACTTGGGGGACGGGGCCTTGGGGAGGCTTAGGTTTGGGAGCAGCTGGCCCGCGGCCTATTTTTGGCACACCGAGGATGCTCGCGTAAAGTCTCGCCCCATTCCGAGTCCGGCGGAGGTTGGCCAGCCAAGCCTCCCCGAAGGCTATAGCTGACAATGCTTTTGGGCATTTTAAAATGCGGCGGACGAACTTGAGGACGTAGGGACCTTCAGGGGGCTTATTTTTTGGAGTACGCCAGTGCCTTTACCTATGACTTTGGCACTCAGAGGCGCTAGCATAAAAGTCTCACCTCATTCAGAGTCCGCAATGAGGACGAAGTTAGCCAGCCCCTCCCCAAAGGCTATAGCCCAACCGTTTTTGGGCATTTTTAAGGGCGAGACGGTGAATTTGGGGATAGACCTTCGGGGGCTTATTTTTGGGTGCGTCTGTGCCAGCAACGGACTATTACGCTTTGGCACACGGAGGGCACTCGCAAATTCTCGCCCCATTCAGTCCGGAGGATGAGCAGCCAGCCCCCCCAAGACTGCCATAAGCCCACCGTTTTTGGGCATTTTTACGTTGGACGAACTTGGGGAGCTGGGACCTTCTGGGGCTTATTTTTAAGTAAGCGGCTGTGCCCGCGGCCACATTCACTTCGCACCCTACGAGGTGCTGCAATGACCTCTCCACGCCTCCATTCGAGATCCGGCGAAATTAGCCGCCCTCCCTGCTATAGCCAATTTGCCCGCATTTCGGCATTTTGCAGCGGACCTAACTTGGGGGCCCAGGACCGTCGGGGGCTTATTTTTGGCCGCAGCTGTGCCCACGACCTATTTTTAGCACAGGCGCTGCGGAGCGCCCTAGGCAATGTATCGCCCCTTTATTCCGAGAGTCCGTTAGGCGAGTTGGCCCAGCCCCTCCCCAAGGCTATAGCCCACCCGTTTTTCGGCATTTTGCGCGGACAGAATAACTTTGGGACAGGGACCTCTGGGAGTTCTGTTTTTGTTTTTGGGCGCCAGCTTGCCCACGGCTATTTTTGGCGCACTGGAGGGCTTTTCATAACTGAAGTCTCGCTTGTTCCCGGTAGAGTCCGTTGGATGAGTTGTGGCTGTGCCCTCCCCGAGGCTGCCTAGCCCACCCGTTTTTAGGCATTTTACGGCGGACGAACTTGGGGGACAAGGGACCTTCGGGGCTTATTTTTACAAAATGCAGCTGTGCCGTGCAGCCTTTTGGCACTGCGAGGGTGCTCTCACAATGTCTCGCCCCATTCCAGAGTCAGTGAGGCGGAGTTGCCCGCCTCCTCACTTGAAGCTATAGCGCAACCAATAGCTTTTTTAGGCGGCATTTGCAGACGAACTTCCAGGATGGGACCTTCGGAGGCCACGAGAATTGTTTTAAGAAGCGCGGCTTTAATGTCCACAGCCTATTTTTGCTTTACAGAGGGCTTTTCATAAAGTCTCGCCCCATTCGATCCGTTGGGACGAAGTTGGCCAGCCCCTCCTCCCAAAGGCTATAGCCCACGTTTTGGGCTTCATTTTTGCGGGCGGACGAACTTGGGGATGGGACCTTCAGAGAGGCTTGTTTTGGGCGCGTGCTGTCCGACCCTATTGGCCACACCACCGAGAGGGCACTGCATAAGTCTCGCCCCATTCGAGTCAGATGAACCGAGTTGGACGAGTTGTAGCCCTCCCCAAAAGGCTATAGCCATGATTTTAGGCATTTTGCGACGGGCGAACTTGAGGACGGGACCTTCGGGGCTTATTTTTGGAGTCACGGCTGTGCCAGGGCCTATTTTGGCACCCGTGGGAACTTTTCATAAGTCTCGTCCCATTCCGAGTCCGGCGGACAGAAAGTTGGCCAACCCCTCCCCCAGGGCTATAGCCCAACCGTTTTGGGCATTTTGCGGATGAACTTGGGGCGGGACCTTCGGGGGCTTATTTTTTGGGCGCGGCTGTGCCCACGGCCTATTACAGCACACGGAGGCACTCGCAAAGTCTCTCGCCCCATTCCGAGTCCGTTGGACGAGATTGGCCAACCCCTCCCCAAGGCTATAGCCCACCGTTTTCGGCATTTTGCGGCGGACCGAACTTGGGGACGGGACGCCCGGGGGCTTATTTTTGGCGCGGCTGCGCCGGGAGTCTGGCCCACGGCACCACGGAGGGCGCTGCAATGTCGCCCCATTCCAGTCGGCGGACAGAAGTTGGCCAGCCCTCCCCCAAGGCTATAGCCCAGCATTTTGGGCATTTTGCGGCGGACGAACTTGGGGCCAGGCCTTGGGAGCTTATTTTGGGCACGGCTGTGCCCGAGGCCTATTGGCACCGCGAGGAGGCCTTCGCAAAGTATCGCCCATTCAGTCCGTTGGACGAAGTTGGCCTCCTCCCAGGCTATAGCCCCACCCGTTTTGGGCATTATTGCGTGAGACGAACTTGGGGAGCGGGACGCCGGGGTTGTGCTTGGGCGCGGCTGTGCCGCGGCCTGGCCCACGGCACCACGGAGGCGTTCGCAAAGTCTCGCCCCATTCCGAGTCCGGCCAGGACGAAGCTAGCCAGCCCTCCCCAGGCTATAGCCACCCGTTTTTGGGCTTTGCGAGCGGACCAGACTTGGGGGCCAAGGACGCCCGGGGCTTATTTTTGGGGGTGGCTGAGACCGCGGCCTATTTTTGGCCACCACGGAGACCCATTTCATGAAGTCTCGCCCCATTCAGGAGTCCGACCCAGTGAAGTTGGCCAGCCCTCCAGAAATTTGTAGCCCACTTTAGATTTTGGGCATTTTGCGGCGGATGAACTTGGGAGACGGGACCAGCCCAGGGAGGCTTATTTTTGGGCGTGGCTGTGCCCGCTGCCTATTTTTGCATGGAGGCGATCACAAGTCTCGCCCGTTCGGAGTCCGGCGGACTAAGTTGGCCAACCACACTCCCCCGAGGCTATAAGCCACCGTTTTGGGCATTTTGCGGCGGACGAACTTGGGGACGGGGCCTTCAGGAGCTTAGGTTTGGGAGCAGCTGTGCCGCCAGGCCTATTTTGGCACACCGAGGATGCTTTTCATAGAAGTCTAGCCCCATTCCGAGTCCAGTGGACGAAGTTGGCCTTCCCTCCCCACAGGCTATAGCCGGCCCCGTTTTTAGGCATTTTTAGGCGGACGAACTTGGGGACGAGGCCTTAGGGGCTTAGGTTTGGGAGCAGCTGTGCCACCGCAGCTATTTTTGGCACACAGGATGCTCGCGTCTGCAGCCTCGTTCAGAGTCCAATGGACGAAGTTGCAGCCAGCCCACTGCACCGAGGCTATGTGACCGTTTTTGGGCATTTTGCATTCGGACGAATTTGAGGCCCGGGACCTTGAGGCTTATTTTTGGGCGCGTGTGCCGCGGTCTATTTTTGGCACGCGGAGGGGCACTTTCATGAGTCTCGCGTTCCAGTCCGGAGGAGGATGAGTTGTAGCCCTCCCAGGCTATAGCCACGCTCCAGCAATATGTTTGGGCATTTCTGCGCGGACGCATCCGACGGACTCGGGGCTTATTTGTGGCACGGCTGTGCCTCGCGGCTCTATTTTTGGCACTCTGAGGGTGTTCTGCAATGTCTCGGCCTCTCATTCCGAGTCCGCGGACTGCTGGCCCGCCCTCCGCCCAAGGCTGCAGCCCAACCGCTTTTGGGCATTTTTATGACGAACTTGGGGATGGGACCTTCGCTTGTTTTTGGGCGCGGCTTGTGTCTTACGGCTTATTTTTGGCAATAGAGGGCACTTTCCTGCAAAGTCTCGCCTATCTCCAGTCCTCGCTTGGATTTGAGTTGCCAGCCTCTCCTCAAGGCTATAGCCCACCTGCTTTTTGGGCATTTTTGCGGCGGACGAACTTGGGGACGGGACTCATGGGGCTTATTTTGGGTGCACAGCCCAGGGCCTATTTTTGGCACACGTAGGGCACCTCCGCAGTCTCGCCCCATTCCGAGTCCGGCGGATTGTTAGCCAGCCCTCCTGGGTTGCCATAGCCCAAACTGCTTTTTGCATTTTTGCGGCGGACGAATCCTGGGGACGGCACCTTTGGGGCTTATTTTGGGCGCTTTGCTCCACGGCCTATTTTTGGCACACGGAGGGCACTTGGGAAAGTCTCGGCCTCATTCCGAGTCCGTTGACGGTTGTAGCCTCCTCCCTCAAGGCTATAGCCCACCGCTCTTTGGGCATTTTTGCGGCGGACGAACTTGGGGACGGTGACCTCGGGATTATTTTGGGCGCGGCTGTGCCCGGGGGCCTATTTTGGCACTGGAGGGCGTCGCAGTGCCTCGCCCCATTCCGAGTCCGTTAAGGAAAGCACAGCCCCTCCCCCCCAAGGCTATAGCCCAAACTGCTTTTTTGGGCATTTCTTGCGGCGACGAATTTGGGGACGGATTTTTGGGGGCTTATTTTTTTGGTGCGTAAGGTAATCATAAGCCTATTTTGGCACTCGGAGGGTGTCGCAAAGTCTCACTCCCATTCCGAGTCCGGCGACGAAGTGGCCAGCCCCTCCCCCAAGGCTATAGCCCACCCGTTTTTGGGCATTTTTGCGGCGGACGAACTTGGGGACGGGACCTTCGGGGCATATTTTTAAGGCCAAGCAGCCTATGGTCTATTTTTACACGGAGGGTGTCAGATAGTCTCGCCCATTACGAACGGCGGATTTGTTGGCCAGCCTCCTCAAGGCCATAGCCCACCTGCTTTTTGGGCATTTTTATGGGTGGACGAACTTGGGGACGGACCTTCGAGGCTTATTTTTGGGCGCGGCTTGTCCACGGCCTATTTTGGCACACGAGGCGCCGCAAAGGATCGACTCCATTCTCCGAGTCCGGCGGATCGGTTGGCTAGCCCTCCTCCTGCTGCTATACGCCACCCGCTTTTTTGGGCATTTTTGCGGCGGACGAACTTGGGGACGGGACTCGGGGCATATTTTTGGGCTACAGCTCTATGGTCTATTTTTGCACACGGAGGGTGCTCGTATGTCTTGCCCCACATGAAAGGGGCGCGGATTTGGCGGCCAGCCCCTCCCAAGCCATAGCCCACCCGCTTTTGGGTATTTTTGCGGCGGACGAACTGGGCGACGGACCTTCGGGGCTTATTTGGGAGCGGCTGTGCCTGCTGCCTATTTTTGGCACACGAAGGGCGCCGTAAAGTCTTCGCCCCATTCCGAATCCGCGGACGGTTGGCTATCCCTCCCCGGCAAGGCTATAGCCCACCCGCTTTTGGGCATTTCATGGCGACGAACTTAGACGGGACTGGGGCTTATTTTGGGCGCGGCTTTGTCCACGGCCTATTTTTGGAATACGCAGGGCGCCGTAAAGGATCGACCCATTCCGAGTCCGCGGACTTGCTGGCCAGCCCTCCCCCAAGGCTATACGCCACCCGCTTTTGGGCATTTGCGAGGGACGAACTTGGGACGGACTCTGGGGCTTCTTTTGGGTGCGACTGCACCAAGGGCTATTTTTTGATACACGTAGGGCGCTAGCAAAGTCTCGCCCATTACGAGTCCGGTGGACGGTTGGCCAGCCCTCCCAAGGCTATAGCCCACCCGTTTTTTGGGCATTTTTACGGCGACCTAACTTGTGACAGTCCTTCGGGGCTTATTTTTGGGCGCGGCTTGTCCACAGCCTATTTGGCACACGAGGCGCGCAAAGGATCGACTCCATTCCGAGTCCGCGGATTTGCTGGCTGAGCCCTCCCCAAGGCTACACGCCACCCGCTGGGGCATTTTTGCGGATGAACTTGGGGACGGGATCTTCAGGCTTATTTTTAGGCGCGGCTTTTGTCCACGGTCGATGGCACACGAGGGCGCCGCAAAGTCTCCCATTCCGAGTCCGCGACGGTTGGCCGCCCCTTCCCCAAGGCTATAGCCTCCACCCGCTGGGCATTTTTTGGGCGCGGGACGAATCCGGGCGACGTGGGACCTTCGGGGCTTATTTGGGAGCGGCTGTGCCTGCGGCCTATTTTTGGTACACGAAGGGCGCCGCAAAGTCTTGCCCCATTCAATCCGCGGATTTAGTTAAGCCATCCCTCCCCGCAAGGCTATAGCCCACCTGCTGGGCATTCATGGCGGACGAACTTGGGGACGGGACCTCGGGGCTTATTTTGGGGTACAGCTGTGCCCACGGCCTATTTTTGGCACACCGGAGGGCGCCGCAGTTCGCCCATTCCGAGTCCGCGGACGAGTTACAGCCCTCCCCAAGGCTATAGCCCACCCATTTTCGGGGCATTTTTGCGGCGGACGAATTTGGGGACGGACTCTTTGGGGCTTATTTTTGCGCGCTTGTGCCTGCGGCCTATTATTGGCACACGGAGGGCGTCGCAAAGTCTCACTCCCATTCCGAGTCCGGCGGACGAAGTTGGCCAGCCCCTCCCCAAGGCTATAGCCCACCCGCTTGGGCATATTTGCTGCGGACGGATTCTGGGGACGGACCTTCGGGCGAATTTTGGGCGCGCTGTGCCTATCGGCCTATTTTGGCACACGGAGGATGCTCGCAAAGTCTCGCCCATTCCGAGTCCGGCGGACGGTTATTGCCCTCCTCCCAAGGCTATAGCCCACCCATTTCGGGCATTTTGCGGAAGTGGACGAACTGGGGACGGGACCTTCGGGGCTTATCTTTGGGGCGCGCCTGTGCCCGTAGCCTATTTTTGGCACACGGTGGTGCCTTGAAAGGTAG